>CAIGRN010168445.1:0-19714 GCA_903798345.1 Fraxinus anomala | reverse complement strand
TCGAATAAAGATATTGACACAGATCAATTAATAAAGATCTTAGGCTACTCCTCTTAACAAGTTGACTTTTTAAGATGAAACCGCAATTCTTAACACCTCTAATGTTATGTTCTTTGCTCTCATATAAGAAGAGTTGCCGTTATGAGACATGAATTTCTTAGTCCCGTTTTCCTTCTACGCTTCCATTTCACTTCCTTCAATTAAACATTTCCCGTACTTAAATTTAGTGCCAACTTCAGTTTACCTGGCACGACCTAATTAAGTTTTAAGTAGTTTACCTGGCACGACCTAATTAAGTTTTAAGTACACAAACAAAGCCTCAGTCCATTAGTGAAAGTCCAATCTCCATGGAAAAGCAAGTTGTTGAAATTCCTCACCAGATTAAATATAACCCTTGTGCACTTGCTGAAGTTATTTTAGTAGTTCAAATGTCAGCTTTACTGTTATCTGACAAAGGAAAGGCTGTTCCTTTTGCAATACCAGAAATCAACTTCTGTGTCTAAACAATAAAGACTTCAATTGGTCATTTGTAGTATGCGACGAATATATATTGAACATACTCATGTAGAAAAAACACATTGTCAATCATTCAAGATATTAAAATTTCTCATCACAGCACTGCCCCAAATACATGCACTGAATCTGTTAATTGAAATAAAAAAATAAATAACTTGTTTTAATAATGTGACTTTTACTAAAAATAAGCATACATGAATAAGTCCAACTTATTTAGTCGGTAAGATAATAAATATGCGTTCACATTCATAAATTAGTTTGACACATTTTTGTCTTCAAATTAGCATCTTGTAAAAGTTATCAATCATGCTATGATACAAAGGAGGGTTTGACACCTTCCCTAACAACACGTTCACAATAGGGGGGGAGAGACACTTTTTTGGGAATTTTTATCCACGCGGGTCCCACGCGCATGAGAGTGTCGATCAAAGAGAATGTCAAACTCTTTTTGACAAATGAGCTTAATTCAAAAGTAATATATATTACAATGCACTTCCACACACAACCATATGGTAATTGGTTAAAGTATAAAATACCAAGAGAATTTAATTGAGTTAAATCGGTATTGGTCCCTCCAATTTGGTTTATTTCTTTTACAAATTTATCAAGTTTTCACAAAAATAAAAATAAAAACTTCGCATCTATCAAAATTCTAGATTTTCGCACGGTGCCTACAATGATGAACATTCGATGCGGGGTGCTTGATATTATCAATGGCACTAACACAATGTACCGTGGCACGTTCAATGCTTCAAAATTTGCTTTCTTTGGTAAGCTAACATGGGGTGCTAAATTTCTTTATAGATTTGAAGGTGATTTTCCTACCCACCTTATGGAGCCCATATGATATGCATTTGACATATGGGCTAACAATCCACGCTTTCATAATCCCCCTGCAATGACTGCATCTTTGCCCAACTGGTTGAATTGCATTCATTGTCTGATCTACTTTTTAATTTAGTATTGCTAATTGAGCTATGATTGCTGTATATGTGTCAACCTCACGTAATCCAACAACTTTTCTTCCACCTGATTTATGTTCTTCTTCGATCATTAATATCTAGGGATGTAAAAGAGTCGAGCTGAACCGACTCACAGGCTAAAATTTGCTTCAAAAATGGCTCGGGCGCCGAAGCTCGAACGACAAATCGAGGAAGAGAATGAAATGCGTTATCATCCAAGAATCAATTGGCAATACATTCCCAAGCATACCACATTTTCCTGATTCAATCGAAGCTCTTATGTTATGGCCTAAAAAGACAAAATAACAAATTGACAAACGTTTTGGGAAAGTAAAATTGCGTAAAAGCGGTAAATAGTATACTACAACCAAGCCGAGCCAAAGCTTAGACGAAAAATCGAGGAAGAGAATGAAATGTGTTATCATCGAGGAATCAAATGGCAATACATTCCCAAGCATACCACATTTTCCAGATTCAATTAAAGCTTTTATGTTATGGCCTAAAAAGACAAAATAACCAATTGACATGCGTTTTGGGAAAGTAAAATTGCGTAAAAGCAGTAAATAGCATACTCCACTAACGTGGCCTCCTGTAAAGGCATCAAGATCCTGCAAATTAGCCTTCGTATTTTCACCAACAACTATGCTACATGTACACTCTCCCTTACTCTTTCTTTTATATTTTTAAGGGTTAAATTCATCAATGACCACCTAACTTTATACTTGATATTACCATGACCACCTAATTTGATTTTGTTTTTCATCATAGCCATCCAACTTTACTTAGTATCACCATGGTTATCAAATTTGATTTTATTTCACCATGATCATCCAATTTCATATAACGTTTCATCATAACCACACAATTTCATATAATGTTTCAACATGGACACTCAACTTCTTTTCACCATTTTCATTAATTTTAAAAGGGGTAAAATGGTAACTGTGCATTATATATATAAAATAAATTTTAAAAATTTTAAAAAACAAAACAATAAAATAACTTATTTAAAAAGAATGTGCCTTAAAAAAAAACTTATTAAAATAAAATAAAAACTTATTTTTAAAAAAAAGTTACTAAGAAAATTTTTTAAGATAAAGAGTTATTTAAAAAAAAAATGTTCCTTAAAAAAAAAAAAAACTTATTTTAAAATTTAAAAAAATATTTTTTATTTATTTTACATATATAATATAAAGTTACTGTTTTATTTCTTTTAAAATTAATAAAAATGGTGAAAAGAAAATTGGGTGGCCATGATGAAATATTATATGAAATTCGGTGGCCATGGTGAAACGCTATATAAAATATGGTAATCATTGTGAAATAAAATCAAATTGAGTGACCATGACAACACTAAGTATAAAGTTGGGTAGCTATGGTGAAACAAAATCAAATTGGGTGGCCATGTAGACACTAAGGGTTCGTTTGATTGCAAATGTGAAATTTGGGTGGAAAGAAAATGAATTACGGGGAATTGAATTGCCTAAAATTTGTTTTACGAGAATTGTAATTAATTGTGTTTGATTGGTATAATTTTTCATCTGGAAAATGTTGAAAGTTCGGTGTCTGTTTAGCTTCGTTTTTCATGAAAATTGTCCATTAAAGTGATAATTTTTTTTACCATTGGGTCTAGAATTTGTTCCAATTGCCCAAAAAAAAGGAAAAAAAAAAAAAAAAAACGAGAAATTGGTTTTCCACAAAACCAAGCAAAATGTGACCGTGAGCCAAACTAAGAAAATGAATTCCATGGGAAAAAAAATATATCAAACAAGGCAAAAGTGGAAGTAAGAATTTGTTTTCCATTTTCCATGAAAAATTTGGGTGAATCAAACAAACCGTAAATATAAATATAAAGTCGAGTGGTCATTTGTGATTTTAAACATATTCTAACACATGTCAACATCTACACTCTTGATTTTCAACTTATCTATTACGTTACTGCACAAATTTCCTTTACATAAAAGGGAATATCATCTAAGGTGTAAGATAGAATGTACATCTAACTTAATTATTTCACCAATTCTGGGAGCTTTTATAGTACAGATCTGCACATAGTTTAGATATAACACCGAATGTACCTTTTTGTCAAGAATTTTGTATGACAGTGTCGAAAGAAGAAACCACATAATAAATTCAATTTGAAAAGGAAATACAAAATAAGTTGATATTCCACACCCAAGAAAAAATTTGAAAACGAAGCACAAATAATGTTAAGAACACAAACCAATAGGAAAAAAATTGACAGACTAAATAAAAAGAATAAAAAAATTTATAAATTAATTAATGAAGCAAAAATTAATGCAAACAACCTACATGGCCAGTTTTCTTAGAAAAAAATAAAAAATTAACATCTAAAAACACAACAGCAAGGAAAAAATAGAAAACAAGAATGCATAAAACCTGCCAACATGAAGAAAAGAAATCGTGGTTTAGATGCAGTACGATTGAAGTTGACAATGAACCAGGGAGGCCGAACGAAAAAAGAAAATTAATAAAATCTCAAACTAATCCTTGTTCTAGTACTCTATAACAATATAACATATGAATAAACACTTTTTTTCAAGCAAGTATACATTATATATTAATGTAGTTCTGTTGTCAGTTACCTAGATGACATGCTATTGTTGTTTAACAAATGTAAGCAATCCAAGTAGCCTAAATATTATATCTCAGATGACACTTAAAACAATTGAAGGAATTGATGAATTTTTCAAAGGAACTTCTTCTTAAATTCGTTATTATCAATTTATCATGTGCATTACCGATGCCATTTTTTCACACCTTGACTTTTACACAACAGAATAATACTTAGCTCTGATAATTGTTTTTTATAGACAGAAAGTAATAAATAGCTCTGATATTGTTTTCTTTTGGATCATCTATGGCGCGTCTTCTCCCTTAGATAAAACTTGTGCGAGTCAAAACCTTTTGATATTTCAAGTGTTTATATCGTAGTCCAAGTTTACATGTGTGTGTGACGTAAGTTTTTGTGATAAAATGTATTGTAGGGAATTTCCTTTTTGTAGTATATAGGGACTCAAGAGGTAAGATTATCAAACAATGTTTAAAATATTTTGTAAACTTTTGGTTTCTCTTTGTTATGAACCCAATAAAGTGAGTGAATCACATTTGGATAACATAAATAATTTATGAGATCATAGTACACACACATGTATAAGTAACAACATGTTCCGCGCATTACAATCAAGAGATTGCATTATTGTTTTGGATGTAGGAGCATATAGTTATACGGCATAAGAATTATCTTTTGTTTTACAATTGAACCATTGCTGTCCTATACCCTCGTCATTTTTGAAGTTTCAAATTTGTGATCTTCAATGATTTGTTATAATTGTAATGACATGACCTCTGTTAACTTACGCACTGTCCACTATAAGAGAACCTAGCCCATCTTACCTCTCACGATTTTCAGTGAGAAATAGTTGGTCACCACAAAGTAGTCGAATTTTCTTCAAGGAAATGGACAAATTGGATCATAGCAAATGTCAGAAATTAATGTTTAAGGAAATACGTCGACTTGTTCACCAAAACTTTTTTATACTCTATTCTCATTTTCTAAAATTATAACATGAACTACAATTCATCCTTGCTTCCAGCGACATCCCCCATAAGTTCTTCAAGTGAGAACTCATCTTCTTCAATGATTTGACCATCTTTACCATCCCAGGGTTCAGTCTTCATAATCACGGGGGTGTGTTCCATAGTCAGAATACTTTGCTTATTGAGTCCAGCTTCTTTCACAAATTCTCTGAGAAAACAATTGAAATATCGTTGTGCTTATATGAACTCAATAAAATGTAACTTACAATAGAAAGAGAGAGAGAGAGAGAGAGAAGAACTCACATAATCCTATCACGCTCAAATGCACTTATAAAGTGAGAATATGACTTCTGCGCCAGCTTTATGCCTACAAAAGCAGGATACCCGTAACCACCAACTCCAAGATGCTTCTCGAGATCTGGCTGATTACCTGAAGCTGCCCAGACATAACTGCACATTTGCAAAACCGAAGTCTTGGCTCTAACTTCCAGTCTTCTTCACTTTTTAATTTCTTTTGATTGGTTGGGGGGTGATGTGATTTCAGTAGAAAAGGGAAGCTACAAGGGAGGGGCAGACCAAAATTTACTTGACCTCTAGTAATTACTAAGGAACTAGTTGATTTTGATCTCTCAGTATATCTAGCAGCAAGGATACATATAGCCAACCACAAATTAGAAATAAGTCTTAGTTCCATGTTTATTTTCTTCTTTTTTGGTAGAGGGGTGGAGACGGGGGTGTGAAGTTGAGCTTTTCCTGCTTTTAGGGACATTGGCAAATTCAAGTGATGGACTAATATCCTAACCTGAAAGGGCTCCTCTTGAATTTCTCTGCAACTGATAACAGAAGTTCGAGGTACTTATTTCTGCCTTCTGCCTTGGAGTCCAAAATGTCAGGAAGGAAGGCAACAAAACAGATGGCTGCTGAACCACACTTCTCTTCCAAAATATCCTACAAGTACAATGTCGTAAGTGTTTTGTACTGACAACTCATGTTGGATAGTAAAGAAGCTTTTTTCCTTTTCATTGTTAGGGTGGGGGCAGATCTTACAGGGCTAGTCAACTCAGTCACTTCAGGAGGGGAAACAATTGTTTCCAGCTGCTCCAAGGCAAACGACTCAATACCGGTGGCTGATCTTGCGCCTTCATATGAGATTGGGTGGCCTTTGTCGGCCCCAAAAACCAAGATCACGGGAAATCCTGGCACATTAAACCTGCTCATTAGAGACTGACAACTTGAAATCGTTAGAGACATGAGCTCAATGAGAAAACATAGGAATAAACTAAAAAATCCAGTTGATGTTCCAGCTATTAATTTACCCAGATTTTTACCATGCTAGATCAGCATGTTGTTAATATTTTGATATTTTATGATAAAATGTGCATTTTTAGTATTGCACAAAATCCCATTTCTGCTCTGGCATTATTACTATGAATCTGATCTGGAGACTTTGTGAAGATAATCATGTCCACAATAATATCTCTGCTTCTCCCGACGAAGGATTCTTTTTTGGTTCCACTGGCACAAGGGGCAGTGCTTTTTATATTTTTCTCATGAAATTATTCGGATATCAATATATCAGAAAACATGTCCATGGAGATGTCTCAATGACTTATTTTAAAAAAATATCAATCTCATGTCAATACAATTTTACAAGAGCTAAAGAAACATCATATAAGCATCAAAGTTCACCAACGAGCACTGCAACTAATTATGCTTAAAAGGACCTTATTTATAGGGACAGTATGGTAAAATATCTGTATATATTTGGACTAAATACCATAACCAAGTCTAATGAAAACTTCAGTAATGCTGGGATCCAGTAGACTGCCAGGCAAGAATATACAAAATCATATTTCGCACTCAAATTAATTTCATGTGGTAAGATGGGATGTGAACTCATAAAGATATGAATTCTAGGACCAATTTCGAGTCTTACTGAAAATCATGAAGGCTGTAGAAGTAAAATCACATGTAATTATCATCTTTTCCTTTTTTTTCTCTTGAAAAAGACATGTAGTGAAGGGTTTTAAACTTTCTTATTCCTTCTCATGAGTAGTAGATTATTCAAATTACTCTCTCATGTGCACTCTTTGAAAGTTGTCTTTTGCATATATTATGCATCACTATTGAGATACAAGTACATGGAAATACATTAATCGCACATCATTGAATGTATGACACAATGTCACAAAAATTACAAAAAGTTATCGATTTTAGCAAAATGCAATTTATGATATCACCATTGGTAGTTGGTACATCTTAATATTTTTAAATTTGTCAACCTTGATACGATATTCAATATCAGTATTTCAACTGATCGTGGAACAAGGGCTTAATGAGATTTGATCTGAACAGTAACCTACTATAACCTGCACAAAATGCTCAAATTTGGATGCAGTTCACAACTAGAGTCCATGTACCAAAGCAAGAAAGCATCAGTTCATATCTTAGCTGGATATCATATGTGCTCTATCTGTCTTCAGTGTTTTGTTTTACATGTCAAGTTCTTTCAGATGAAGATTAAACTATCTACCTCGTGTCATGTGGAGATATCTCTCTAAGACATATTTAGCCCACCGAAATTCATTCCCATCTAAGACCTCACAACTTTGTGCATTCACTGGTTGACCAGTAAGTACAACGATACTTGTTGCACTATTAAGAAGCCCAGCTTATAATCCCTCAACAATTTGTGCAGCACCAAATATTATCAAGAAAGATGGGTTTAAGTAGAAAAAATGTGCAACAAATTTACCTTCTATAAAAAATTTTACAATTCAAATATGTCCTAAAACTTGAAAATTAAGAAATCTCGCATTAATTTCAAATATCTGAGAGTCAAATCACAGCCTTAATCACTATTAGTTCCACGCCTCAGTTTGTGCTTTTGAGAAAGATTGATGTGCTTTCTGAACCTAGTGCAATATTGGACTAGTTGAAGGTTTTACATTCAACGTGGAAAAAAAAGCAAAGCCTATCATCCCACCATTTTAGAGAAATGCATATAAAAGTAGTCAGTTTAGCATATAAAAGTATAAAATAAGGCATAGAAAAAATTTAGTATGTATCTATATCAGAAAGTATTATATATTCTGAAACTTACTCTGTCTGCATCACAGTCTACATGACCCAACTTCACCTTCCCCTTGAGATTATTAGCTGCCTTCTTCCACTCGGGAGCAAGCTTCTTGCAGTGTCCACACCTTAAAAAGAGCCACAGATATTAGAACCCAGAGTATAAAAGAATACTTTAACTAAGAAAAAGAAGAATACTTCAGTGAAGTAACATACACACTATTCTGGTCAACCACAAAAAGTACATAATTTAGATCATTCTGAGAAAAAAAAAAAAAAAAAAAAGTTTCAACATTCAAAATGGAATTGACCACCCAAAATATGACGGACGAGATGTATCAACTTCTAGGTGGAAAACATGAAAATTTATCTAATACAGTAAAAGTTTCACCAAGAATATACGGTATTGTCACTAAAATGCAANAAAAAAAAAAAAAAAAAAGAGTTTCAACATTCAAAATGGAATTGACCACCCAAAATATGACGGACGAGATGTATCAACTTCTAGGTGGAAAACATGAAAATTTATCTAATACAGTAAAAGTTTCACCAAGAATATACGGTATTGTCACTAAAATGCAATTTATAGAACTCCAAATTCATGCAGTAAATACTCTATTGTTGAATCCACTTGTCAATAACTAACTGAGTTCTGCTTCACGTACAGAAGCAGAATGCACAGAAAGAAAACATATACTCACAGCAGGGTGGGTGGGTGGGTGGGGTTTTTTCCAATATTTTACTCACATGGGTTTTTTTTTTTTCCAATCCGTTGGGCAAATCCATTTCTGTACAAATGGATTTTCTGTAACTAATAACTTATGCCATTAACTGACTGCTTGTGTTAGGCTCAGCCTGAAGCTATTTCGTTTTTGTTCCAAAGATAACATGCCAAGATTGAACAAATTATTGTGATTGTTAAATAAATGAGCCAAGCCTGAAACTATCTTCATTCACTTTAGCTTTTTTACAAAAACTATGCTCCGATCTTCAATAAATTGGAATCCAGGTAATATTCAGGTATCTGCAGTGGTATTGGGTAAAAAAAAAAAACATAAGCATAAGCATAAGCATAAGCATAATGAACTGCAATAATGTGTCAAGGTAAAGTGCGTCAAAATTATTTGAACTCGATGGTTTTTGAAAACGGTTAGATGGTGTAATAGTACATCTGAAACATACCAAATAAACAAAATGAAGCAAGAACCTGAATCGGCCTCCCCACATTCAGAAACAACATCAACAGCCAAAACTCCCCCTCCCCACACAATACTCCATCTCCCACCCGCCAAATTCATAATTGAAAAAATACGAATTCAACAATTCTTCCTTTCATTTTCTTCATCTGAACAAGTTGATCATTTTGGTTCTATCGAGTATTTGAGATCTCCAGGTCAAGTTTCAAGCCTAAAAGCTTAGCAGTGGAGATAAATATTTGAAGAAGAAATTATATATAGCCCCCATTTGGCCCCATTACGTGACAATTACAATTTTTGAAATAGTGTTTTTTTGGAGAATGTGTGGCTGAAAAAGAAGGATTCTTTTTTTCGATTACGTATAATATTATTTTATTGAAAATTGTGTGATTGAAATGAAAAGAAATAAAGAACAAATTTTTGGGATAATGAAGCCAAACGGGGGCATAATAATATGAGATCCAACTAACCCTGCCTATCTCATAGGCGGTCCCTAGCCTCGGTAAAGGAGGGTAGCAGTATGTTGACGCTAGCATAAAACTTTGTCAAATCTTATCACATCAATCCTAATCAACAATCAAAGAGAGTGACGAATAACATTTATGTAGCCAACCCCAAATTTATTGGGAGCAATACTTAATTCTTCGTCATATGTTGTAGTCAACTAAGCTCTCCTGGTTTTTATATCAGCTTTTATTCTGCTTGATGTTGTTTACATCTAAATCTCTTTCTTGTTTTTCTTTTTTTCCCTGTCTCGAGCTCTTGTCCCTCCATATTTGCACTGTGTAAAATAAGAGTTGGGATTATTAGATACAATGACCTAGGAACAACTAGCAACCTGAGCTTGAGCTTGCTTATCATCAACTCATAAAACAAACCAAACCAAACAAGTCACCTCGTGTTAGTTTGGTTCAATTGCAGCCCTATGTGAACTCTTATCTATTTTAAACTACGTCGTCATAGTGATCTCACTTCTTAAATGCATGCCTAAATCATGCACTGATTACTACCATTATATGTTCCAAATGAATATTAAATTTGTTCGTGACACGTTAACAACAAAAAGAGTTGTAATTCCGTAATGTGTTTAACACTGACTCTAGTTAGAGAAAGCAATTAAAGGACAGTTTAGTTAACTTTCAACCAGATTGAAAGGCTGAAAATATATAGGATGAAGGAAATAAAAAAATGTCAAGCAGAAAACTTACCAAGTTGTAAAGAACTCTACGATCCAAAGTTGTTTGCTTTTAATTACTAATTCATCAAAATTACGTGAGTTCAATTCTATTGAAGCACTAGGTTCTGATTTCCCACTCGATCTTCCTGTTGCCTTTCGTTTCAAACGTTCCTTCAGAAGTGCTTTAACCTGTCTTAAAAAGAGATAGTTTTAAACCATAGTTGAAAAGGCTCAATTATTACCAAGACGTTTTATCTGTTTGTCTAGGCATAAGCTTCAAGATAACCAATAAAATAATTCAAAAGAATAGAAAATAAAATAAAAATGCTCGTAAACTACAAATCATATTTAAAAACCCAAAACAAATTAACAAAATTAAAAGTATAACTTGCAAACAAGCATAAAATAGAAAGATAGCAAAGAATGAGCACGTTTGGATGATTTATCTTAAAGATAATGTCCAAATGTGAGGCTTATTTTGAATGTAGATGGGTCTACATAAAAATAAGCCACATTTGTTGCTTAACTTTAAGTTAAGCCACCCAAACAAACTCGATATCAAATTAATAGTCACGAAACAAAATTGCAGTATACTAAGCCTCCATTTGGGTAAATATAAATTGTCAAACTTCATTTTCGACTACACATTCCAATGGACCACAAATACAACCCACTTATCCACAGCTCTTTTCTATCTATTTATAAATTAAATTTTATATAAATTTTTCCCTAATGGAGGATAAGAAAAGTAGAAATATTTTATATAATCACTACTCATATAATATTTAAGGGTATCTATCATCAACATCATGTTATTTGTAAGTATTAATTTTTTTTTCGTTCTTCGTTATCATCCTACACTAGCAATCATCTACTTCCTTCACATTACCTTTTCATGTAAAGGAGCAGAAAAAGAAAATAAGAAAAAAAACCCGTAAAAAACCATAGATCATAAAGAAATAGCCCAAAAAGTTTAGGCAAAATGCAAGACAAAAGGGTGAACATCTTAGTTCCCTTGAAGCTTAGCACTGAGGTGTAAGCCTCACTGAGTCAAGGAGTAAGCCTCGATAAATTGTGGTAAAAGCATCACAAATGGCACTCAAGTAGTAAGCTTTAAGGAAATTCATGAAAGCTTCATGTCAGACAAGATTCGAGGCATAAGCCTCAAATTGCTTTTTTACACGATGTCTAAAAGTTTTTCTGCCCAGCTTCACACGGAGAACTCACTGGCATGAGCAAAAATGATGCTATGTTCTCGACCACAGATTACACATATGAAGCAAGCTTGAAATTACCTGATTCATGGACCTTCAACCGCAATACAAAAGTTAACAACAAAAAAATTGCATGAAATACATTATGCAAGTATGACACACAATTCTACATCTGTAAGCCTAAGGGTCTTATTTTAGCTATGTACCAAAACCTATCTCTTCCATATAGATTGCTTTTTTCCTTTTCCATAAATAGTTAACATTAGCTGATGAAAGTTGCAGATAATAGAATGCAGTTACAAGTCATAAGACAATTCGCCCTTTCTTTTGTGCAGAAAATCAAGACAAAGTTACTAATAGATTTCCCACAAATAAAAGGAAATAATTAGGACCTGTTGCAGTGCGAATTCAGCTATAGGCTCAACTTCCCAAGGTCCTTGGTAATCTACTGGAGGTTTTCCAGGTGAAAAGACCTTAATGGTAGGAAAACCTCTAATTCCATATTCCTGAAGAAGATAATGATGAAAGATTAAACAATACACATACATCAGTATTGCCTAAATAGAATGGTTACTTCCCATAGTGATATAAATTGGCCATCAAAGTGAGACTAGAAAACACATCATGACATCAGTTCCTATTTATAATAAATTCCAGAACACCTAAAAATAACTGCATTACTAAAATCTTTTCAAAAGAAAACATAGATATCTTATATCGCCATCGAGTTGAAAACTCATGAATTGTTGCGTAACTTGCTCGGCTAGAAATGTAACTATGGAGATGTAAAACTAGTATTCCATCTAACACCTAATCCCAAGTCATCATATATAACACGATATTAATTATCCCAAACATAATCATAAAATTTGACCCTTAATTAATATGCGTGCATCTAAAGCTTCGTCTTACTATTCTATAGAAACTTCTCTACTTAATACCCTAGTTTTATTTTTTCCAAAAGATCCTCTACCATGCTTCTTGTGAAACTACAATTCTCGTTTATAGAGTTAACCAAACTTTACAATAAAATAAAGTTACAGTAACAAGGAATAAAAAATCTTGAATCAATCCTGATGAGCTGAAGTTCAGCAAGCATGTTCTCAACTAAATGAAACCTGAGCGAGTGACATGTCACATGTGAGTATCAGCATCAAGAGCTGCTACTATAGCAACGCCTTTCAACACACCGGCTGCCTCCTCCCATGTAGGCATCAATGCTTTACAATGACGACACCAAGGTGCAAAGAACTCAACTAAAACAACAACATTTGAATTCAGGACCTGAAACAGTGAATTTAAGAAAATTGTCTGTTAGACCATAAGCAACGTGTAGTTTGGAAATACCACTCACATTCAAAGAGATTCTTTTACAAAACACAATTCCAGGGCCTAGTTAACACCACCAAACGAAACATTTTGATTTTTTTTTTTTTTTCACTTATAGAACGCATAAAATCCATAAATTCAACAGCAAAAACCAAGACAACAAACGGAGTAACGTCTACACCAGTTAACACGAGCTGAATTCAAAATTTATCCAAGAAATCGCAGCAAAGAAGAACACAATCAAATAAGAAAAACAGAGACATATGGATACAATCTTATATGCCTACCAGCTTTTTATGAGACCCATAGTAAGAAATTTGTAAAATAATGACTGATCATATATTACTTCCACACAAACATATCAAATGCTTCTCATTATATAAAACACATTAGTTGCCGCGTAATTTTCGTAAAAAATCTAAAACTGCACAAATCTAAAAATTTTCCTAATCTAATTATACCCCAAAATCACGTACCGTGGACTTGAAGTTGGAGGGATTTAACCGAATAACTGGGGATGATGGCACATACAATGCATTGGCACTTCCACTCAGCTCTATAACTATCAGTAAAACAAATTTTAGTGGAAACGAGAAAGATCCATGCATTTTTCTACAAGTGGGTTTTGGATTTGGATTTTGCGGGAGGTAGGAGTGGAGTGTGAGACAGTTTAATAAAGGAAACGTTTCGAGTCTCGTTGCAGACTATAAGTAGAAAGAATAATTGTATTCCTACCTAAAAACATTTTAAAAAATTTCAAGAGTACATATATATGAGACAAGATTAAAAAATTTTGAGTTATTAATTAATTGGTAATAATAAGTAACAATTTAATTAATTGAAAGTAAAGAAAGTTCAAATTGAATCAATAGTAGGAGCCATGGTTAGTTCCTCAAATTTTGCTCTCTTTCGTTGATCGACATTATTTATGTATTTGAATAGTATGGTGGCTCCTTGCATTATGTAAATAAATAAGAGATGTGTATCTAAATATTATTTACCCTACTTTATGACTGGTTACTTGTGATATTTATCCTATTTTGTTATAAAATTAGTCAAATTATTTCAAGAATCCTAAGTTCGTCGATCCAAAAAATTTATGCATAGATCATATAGATTTCAAACGTGGGTTGCTTATGTGTGATATTACAAACATCCAACTAAACTCATGGTGAGTCCAAGGGTGAAGAACATAAATACAATGTGAGATTCTGCAAATGTGATTGATGGTTTTAGAAGAATCAAGAAATACGAGTACAATTAAAACAAAAAATAAAATGTCATTGATGGTTTTAGAAGAATCAAAAAAATATGAGTACAATTAAAACAAAAAATATATTGAACCATAAGTTCAATATCAAGAAATTTTTTATTATTTGACCTAACACTTAACAATAGTGGTGTCAATTGGCTGAGCCAAGCCGAGCCGGTTCGGCCCCATTACTCATGAGCTTGTCTCATGGCTCTGCGGAGCCATGATTGTGGCTCGTTTCTCGTGGGGTTAAGTCGAGCTTGGCCAACAAGCCCTCCTTTTTTGTTCTTTTTTTAATAAATAAAAAAAAATCTTCCTTTTCTTCTGGCTCGGGATCGACTACTTATTTTTTAGTAGGCGGAGTTAAAATTGTACATGAACTTGTTACGTGTACATTTTTTAAAAATTATTTAAAAAAAAAAAAATCAAGCATCCTAAATTGTGTATGGCAGCATGCTTCATTAAAGGATACCTAAAACTTGAGGAAATTGATTTTAATTTTCGGATGATTGAGTCAAGAAATTTAGTTCTACGAGTCTTTTTAGGTATGACTAAATTGAATGTAGCTCATTAATAAGATGACAAAAAGATTTGATCGCCTCGCAACTTGCAGGGCCTCTCCTTTTTAATATTATTTAAAAAGAATTATTCAAATGTATGCACAAACGGGACAGCAAAAGGGGGGAAAATTATTGTCACATCCCATCTTAAGTAGGCCAATGGGCGAAAAATTCTTGCGAGTTGCCCCGTCCTGAACTTTCCATTGCCGTCCCTACTTACTCATGCTAGCTATCTCATTTAAGGTGGGTAGTGTTAATACAAGATTGGCTGATAAAGAATCGAGAATACAATTCAGTTCGATTTACATTCGAGTTGTGTAACATCTAGCTCAAGCTCTTGGTTAGTAAGTTGAATAAGACGTTTTCTCTTTTCTAATTATAATATAAGGTATTGTGAACAAAAAATAAATACAATTTTTAACTTTCTATTTAAAGTGAAACCATGATTACTTTTGCTGGTAATGACATTGAAGGAGCTAATAAAGAAAGTAATTACCTTAGAAAAGAATGAGAACAACCCTAAAAACATTTACTAGAGGAATGAGTTTTGATATCAGATGTGTAAAATAAAACAACATAGAATGCCAAAAAATACTCGTGTCGATTTTTTTTTTTAAAGATCCATTTGTTAGTATTATACAGGCTCAAAATAAACCAAAATGGCAAGAACATAAACGAATACAAGCGATTTTTTGCCCATAGGCCCGGATGTTCACCAGATTTGGCTACTCACCCGTTGAGCATACACCGAAATAATTATCGCTCTAATCCATTAGAATCCAACAAAGTTTATAAAGTACAAAAGATTAGAGATACAAAAGAATCACTCAACTCAACTCTCAGCCCTTAACTCTCTTTTCTCTTCTTAATAGATTACACCAAGTAACCCAAACGTTCTGCTCACCAAGAACATGAAGAATCACAACCAAGACTGTAATCTACACCAGAAATCACCAAGATCTCCTAACCTTAAGATTACAGATGAAAACTAAGAGTTTTCATCGAAAGAGAATACAGAGAAATCAAAAGAAGAGTAAACCTTAGAAAATTCGACTGACTAGTAAGAATGGAGGAGCCTCAAATATAAAAAGTCACCATGCATCCAACTATTTAGCCAGCACCACGTGTCACAATCTCAGTCAATTTGTTTTAACAAAACAAAAGTCGCATAACTGAAAGGCAAGAATGCTCACACAAGAGGGCCAAACCGGGTCACATTCATCTTGAAACAATGGGCTGATTAAATGGGCTTAATCATTGGGCTGATCACTAGATGTTAAGCACCCAAATATAACACCATTTTTAAAGATTTTTTTGTTGTTTGTTATAAGAAGCTCGTGTCAAAAAAATCTCATTTATCCACAATATTTTTTTCCCAATTAACTATTGAATGATGTATGTATATATTAATAAGATTATATAACGCAACAAAGAATACCAAAAATACTGTTATTCAAATATTAAAAGATTTCACATTTAACATTAATTGTGATTCCATAATATGTGCAAATTCAAATTCAATTGGATTATGATGTTGCGTTGTGGGGGAAGGATTTTATCTGATCATCTGCATCTATATCAGAAAATCAAGTCAGATGCATTATTGTGCAATCTTCGATGTTGTTGGTTTATCAAATTTTTGGGAGTTGTTTAACGACATCATCCTTGACATATCATGTCTTTCATATTCATATGTCATTCTGCACCCATATCCATAGGTAATGCTGTGTATTATCTGGTGTTTACATTAAAATCAGGTCTGTATATATCGTGCTTCTTAAATAAATCTTTGGAGAATCACTGAATACTGATGCATATGCAAAAAGGTAAACACAAAATTAATCTCAAGATGATCACCACCAATGTAACGTTATGTGATAGGAATTTAAAGACATTGCGTTGCCATTGAGTCAAGTTCTTGTAGCGTCTTTAATTGATAGAAGCGACGAATGTTTGGTAGGGTGAGTGGCAAAAAATGTAAAGTTGTATTCTTTTTGGTGTTCTAAAATGTGTGCATATACTTCGCATGTTCACGTATGTGCCACATATGGGGTATGTAAGTGATAATGTGGTCAATCCATCTCGTTGATCGCATATGCACGTTTAAACGTCAAAATGTGCATGCATTTGCGTTAACAATTGTGTTCAAATTAGCCTAATAAAGTTCATTTTTATGACTTAAAAAAGGAAAGAAAATTAAGCCCAACAAACATCAAATTAACTGAAATCACCCAAGCCCATGAATTATATACAACAATCTGTAGAGTTTTGGCGTTTAAAAAATAAATAAATAAATTTCGTAGAGTTGTAACTATCTACGTCAAGCTAGAGCCTCCCTCTTCTTCAATTTTCCTCTAGTTTCACTACTGAGATTTTCATGAGTAAAAAAACTTGAAGGTACATTTTCTGTTTTATATTTCTCACCTAATCAAATTTTGAAGGTCATTTTCTCATCTGAATTTTTATTTTAGGGAAAATATTTATCAAACTCGTCCATAATTTAGGTTATAATAATTGTGAAGATTCTAATATTTTTTTATCGAATTTTATTCTTGCTTCAATTTACTAGGAGCTAATGGAGCAAAATGATTCTTCCATGCATGGCATCTAATTCGATTTCTGAAGATAATGAGCTGAAAAAAAGTTCTGAGGATACTGGATAGAAAATTGCATTTGTTGAAGATGTTAGTAAACCTAATGATGTGAGATGAACGTTGTGTGATAAAGTTACAAAGGTCGGGATCAATAGGATTGAAATTTTGAAGGTAGGTTTCTACGTCACTCTCTTGTTTACTTTGATTTTGGTATAAACGGTAAGGTATTCTTGACACGGTAACACCCTCTCCCCCAATTTGTCTAGGTGAAAACCTAAAAATCCTATATAGGTTTTGATGGGGTTCATCTAAAAAAATTAAGATACATAGTATTGAAGAATTTTGTTCAATTTTAATTTGTTTCTTTTTATCTTACTCTTGTCCACAAGTATGCAAATATACTAGATTTGTCTTTGAAGTTTCTATAAAGAATTATAGAAACTTAATAATATTATTTTTAGTGAAACATTTTTTATGTTATAGTTCAACATGTTGTTGGAGCAGATTATAGTTATAAATTTGAGTCCTCTTGCCACTCAATATTAAATATTTCAAATTATCAATTATTTCTGATAAAAAATAACTCGGATCCATATGTGAGAGGATGCGTTAGAGAAATGATTATAGATAAATTAATTTTAGTCTTTCTAACAATTACGAGCATATGATGATCGAGAATCTTACATTATCTAGCAACATTTTACATCTATACTTAAATCATCTTTTTTTTTTCCCCTTTTTTTTTAATAATTGTATTTGTTTCTAAACATTCTTGGATAGACATTCATTTTGTAGTAAATATTTTCTTTTGACTCTTTCACGTTCTAAATTTGATTATACTCTATTGTTAGCCCAAGAATAACTAACTAAGAGGGGGGTGAATTGGTTTTTGAAACTTTTTCGACAATCAATCTCAAAACTATTCAATACACAAGAAACAAAAGCAAAGTGTAATAAAATAGATAATTATGCAAATTCGATAACTTAATTCAAGTATAGATATAGCACTATATAAATGACAACGTAAATGAAACAAATGCAAAGTGTAATAAAATAGATAATTATGCAAATTCGATAACTTAATTCAAGTATAGATATAGCACTATATAAATGACAACGTAAAGTAAAGTACAATGAAGTAAAGATAACAAGCCAATTTAATGGGGTTCGATCCATGCAATGATCTACGTCCCCGTTACTAAACTCTCCGTCACGAGTAAGGCCAAATGCACTATAATGGTAACTTACAAACAAGGAGTACCAATCTTTAAGTGACTTATACTTATCCTTAGGTGACTTATAATAATGAGCACATATCCTTAAGTGACCTATAACAAGGAGTACTTATCATTAGGTGACTTACAATAAGGAGCACCTATTCTTAACAACAATCGTATTTTCACAAGACTCTCGAAACCACTAAAATAGAAATGATAATTTTACAATTTGAAAAAACTCTCTTAACAAATAATATAATCAAATTAAGTATTAGAGAATTAGGATACACTTCAATAGATAGCAAATAGTAAAGATCAAGTGTTAATGTTGTAAACTTTGATGAATGATGGATAATGAAATAGTGTGTATCTTTGTATCAAAGTTTTTAACCAATGATCTCTCTTAACAAATAATACAAGTTAAGTATGAAGAGAGATTTACACTTCAATACAAGTGTTGGCAAAGAAAACATTTATCTAGAATTGAAATGAGATTGAGGAGTTTTCTTGCATTAAAGAATAGATGAGATTGAGAAGTGTTCTTGCAAAATAGAATTCTTGATGATATAGATAAAAACTAGTTTGATCAATCGAAAAATTCTTTTGTAATAAATGAAATAGTTGTAGAATCAAGTAAACTCAATGATTTTCAATAAATAAGCTCTCTTAAAATCTCTTGTAAGTGGAATTGAATGCAAAAGAGACGGCTATTTATAGATCAAAATATTGAAAATCAGTCACTTTCGGTTGAGCAATTTCGGTTGACCAAAGTGCGAATATAGCCGTTGTAAAATTCAAACCGTTGGAGTTTCAGCTAACACTTCGGTCGAGCAGATCGACCGACCGGTCTATACTTCGATCGACCGAAGTGTTCAATCCAGTAAGATGCAAATTCGGTGAGCATTGTAAAATCCAATTAAGAAGCCTGCAAATACGGTATGCAACCAATTTCGGTCGATCGGTTTATACTTCGGTTGACCAGTGGACTTTCGGTTGACCACTTTCGATTAACCGAAAAGACTGAATTTTGAAGTTAGTTTACTATATAAAAAATGTTCATT
>CAIGRN010168434.1:0-11007 GCA_903798345.1 Fraxinus anomala | reverse complement strand
ATTGTTGGTTACGGCTTCAAAGAACCGCTAGTATTACCAATTATTAGGTATTCACGACTATAAGTCAACGTCACATATCTCATTTCTCCATCGTCTCCCCTTTTCAAATTCCTTTTCTTTACTGAAAAACCAATAGCATAAGCATATTTTCTGTAGAAGTCAAACATTTCTTTCACATTCTTAAACTCCATATCTACCGCGGGCACAATCACTCCATCTCCCATTGAGGTTGAACATTCCACTATGTTAACGAAGTCCGGGACGTTCTCATCATCAAATTCCGCCAGAACATTAACATGCTCGTTTTGCACTTCATCCATAATTCTAACAATACTGCGATAACTTAAGCGAACACGTTCAGGAATCCATAATAACACAAGGATAAGTACACAAAAAAGTAATCGCAATCAGATTTTTAACAAGCATTATACTATCTGGTTTAATTGTTAGTAGTTAGTTGTTGTTCCTCAATTTATAGAATAAATTGCAAAAAAAAAAAAGTGAATTATGTAGTGCGAAACCCTCAAATCAACCCTAACTTAGGTTCACTACGACGAACATGGACATTTGTCCGATTTTTACACATTGGAAGTTTGAACATTATACATTTTTAACAGAACATCAAGATAGATAATATTGGTGACTATGTTATTTGCGAATTTCATGGCCACTAACATCTGAGAAGTAACAAGTTACAAAATACAAACCAAAGACCATTACCAAAAAATACCAAAACCTCAATTTATAGCTTCAAGTATTTAATAATCAAAAATGTCTTTTCTACATTTTACAACCACGACAAAGTCATTTAGTAATTAGGGGAGGGAGATTGATAAGGATACCTTAATGTTGGCCGTGACGGTGAAATGCGGTCAAGCGGGGTTCGAAAGTCAACAACTAAACTTGCACAATCGACTTAGAAATTTGACAGGGAAAAGATGAGCACCAAGGTGGGAATTTCCGAAACTTGGCCGGAAGAGCAGCTGTCGGGGATCGGATGTCCAATCGCTTCCTCATTTCAGGGATTTGTTTGGGCTTTTTCGCCTTGGAGATGTTGGAGAATTGGAGGGAAAGGATTTTAGCATTTGTTTAAGAGGAAATTACATAAAATCAAGGGTTTAGTTTGACCTTTTTAAAAATCAGATATATCTTTTAAAAAATCAGGCTTGAAGTTTATTTTTGCAAAACTCAGGAACTATATTAAAACCCTAATTTATCAATTCCGTCTCTACCCTAATTTATTATTCCCGTCTCCTCACCTTCTCCGCCTCTCCTCCCCCTCCCTCCCATCTCCACCCAGCGACACCGATGCCGACCAGCGTCGCGAGCTGCCTTTCACAACGTCGAGACGCTGCTGTGAAGCGCAGCAGCGCCTCGACACTGCTGCTGTGGGTGTGTGCCTATATGGTGGGGAAGAGTTTTGGATCGTTCGTGACGTATTCGCCAGGTGGTTTCGTGTATTTCTCCATTGATGATTCTCTGTCATTTCTTATTTTCAAAACGGCGTAGCACTATGGTGGTGATTTTGAATCTTTGTTTTGTGGTGGTTGTGCAGTGATTTTGTTGGCGGTGGTGGTTATGTGGATCTAATATTTTGGTGGTGGTTGGGATGTTGGCTGTGGTGGTGGCGGCGATATTGTTTGTGTTGGAGATTGTCATGGTTTTTGTTTGTGGACGATTGGATTTGGTGACTGCGATTTTGTTGTTGGCTGTGTGCAATGGCTGTGGCTGTGGGGTGGTTGTGGCGACGGTCGTGAGTGGGATGAGATGAGTTGGGGTAGGTATCTTTGACCAATTATTTAGTTGACTGTGACTAATAATTAGTTAATTTTTGACAAATAAATAATATGTGACCTAGATATTGTGACTGTGACTCACTCTAATCGAGTTGTAACCAGCAAAAGTTTTGATTTTTTTTCAATATGTGACCTATAAAAAAATTTAATTCGTGGTTGAGAAATAACTTGTGACCATAAAATTCTTGATTTGTGACCAACGAAGTCAATTGTTGCCTATAAATTTTTTGATTTGTGACCTCGAAATAATATGTGACCAGTTAATTTTTAAAAATATGACATGTGACCTATAATTATGTATATGTGACTATTAATTACATAATTATAGTCTTATTATATTTAATTAATAAATATTTTTAATTAATTAACTAANAATTTGATAAGTTGTGACCTAAAATTAATTTTTAATTACTTAATAAGATATTCGTGACCAAATTGCATATAACTGTAATCTTAACAATTTGATAAGTTGTGACCTTAACTATATTATATTACAATTAAATATTAATTAATAAATAAAAAGTCAAAACTTGATTTTTACAACTTTGAAACTTTAGCACCTGATTTTTGCAAATGTCAAAGTTAATACATGATCCATGAATTTTTCCCTTTGTTTAATTATTTGTTGGGCTTTTTCCCACGCACGTGCTGTCTATGCCCATTTCCCTCCATTTTCTAATTATTCAAGAGGACATGTTAGCACATTTAAATCCCTGTCAATAGTGGTGGTCATTGACCCTGTCCATCTAGCTTTATTCTATTTAATGATTACCAGAAATTTTGAAGGAAAATGCTATGTGGGTACACATAGAGATGTCCATAAGGGACACTTGTGTCCCCCCTATTGGGAGAGAGCAGAGTGGGCCCAGAGCCCCCCCAATAAGGTGGACACAAGTGTTTTTTATGGACACCTCTATAATCGAATTTTGAATTATGATAAACATGTCGGTCCAATTTTAAATGTTGCTTTTTGTAGTATCTGTGTCATTAAATGTCTTCTTCATTTTTAATTTCAAATAGTTGTCTAACCGATCATCAAACACTTTCATGAATTGTTGCACGTGGCCTCCTAATTTTATTTTCATTTAATACGAGTTGAACTTTTCATAAGACATTTTTTAGACTCATTAAATGTAAACTATGTTACATAGTATGAATATTATTGTTTTTTGCCCTTTACTTAATAATATTACAAATTAAACAATAACTCTCGTAACGTGCAAGACAAAAAAATATTATGCACCTAACTTCACTTTTTACAAAATTAAAATCAATTTTTGTACCATTGCAAAGTACAAGTGGGTCTTAGTGTCTGGTTTTTATTGAGACGAAAGTTCAAAATGACGGTAGCAACAGTGCAATAATTGATTAATTTTCTTCCGAGATTAAAATCAATTTTTAAACCGTTGCAAAATGCAAGTGGGCCCCATTACCTAGCCTTTATTGAGAAGTAACTAAAAAATGATGGCAGCAATGGTACAACAATCGCCTAATTTTGAAGGAAAAATACATATATATCGTACTTTCAAGATACATTATCAAATATAAGAAACTTGCTTAAAACTTTAAAAAATCAGGTTATAAATACATTTTTTTATAATAAATAAATAAATATATATATATTACTCTCTAAAATCAAGGAATCAGTCACTAATTCCATCCAAAATAAACTCTTTTGAAAGCTTAATAAAATAGGAAGACACTCCCAAACATAGAAATCCAGAAACTGATACCATATACCCACAGAAGAAATTGTAGGTAGACATCGTCGAAATCGGCACATATTGGTCATCATCATAAACTAGGAGAAGTGAAATTTCACATTTTGGATCACAAAACGCAAAAGATTATTGAGGTAGAAAAATCACTCGTGATCATCATCGCGAAGAGGTCTTCGAGCTGGTTCGAAGTCACAATCCTTGAAGAAAACTGTGACTTTTGAGCTGATTGTTTCCAATTTTTTTAATCGTTAATTGTTTCCTACAGAGTTATAGCTTTTGGTTTGGAGTCACAAAGCATGGCGATTGAGAAATAGTTTACATTATTTCACTTCTATAGATTTACAGTTTTTTGTATTGATTTAGTTGGCATGGAGTTATTACACACTTTCATTTCTATAGATTTGTGATTGAAAAATAGTTTACAGATTTCATATATTGTGTAGCATTGGATTGATTGGATTGGAAGCAAAATGGATATATTAAATCGAAATAAATCAGATTCTATTTCTTTGGTTGATAATTGTATCTTTATTTTAATTAAAATTTATTTGTCATAATGACTGTGATCTGTATCAATAAAAAATGTAATATGTTATGTTGATATTGTTTATGGCTTTTATTCTTGTGATTGTGACTTATAATTTTATATTTATGTGCCTATTCTTTAAATAAAATAAAATGAATGTGACCAATATAGTTTGTGTGCCAGGCCGTTGTTTGTTATTGGTATTGGAAGTATGATGTTATACACTTTTTACATAATACTTGGTGTTGATTGTGAGATGTTATTAATTGGTGTAAGTTGTGAATTATGATATGTAGTATTTATAAAATATAGCATGTTATAACAACTGACATATGACTCGAGGCCTATAATATGTTTGTGAGCATTGACATGTGATTTGTGACTAGTGACTTGTGACATGTGACTTCAATTGAGTTGTATGTAACTTGTAACCTATGACCTGAAACTTGTGTGTGTAACTTGTAATCTCTAATTTTTAATCTTGTGACACGTCCATATAAATTCTCATTATGAAGAAATGACCTGTAAAAATTGTAATCTGTTATAATGATTTTGTTTGTGACCTGTATTCTTATGATCATGACCTATAAGTTTATGTTTTTGTGCATATTCTCTAAACAAAAGAAAATGAATGTGATCAATATAATTTGTTTGGCAGTGCCCTTGCATGCTCTTGGCATGGGGAGTACGGTGTTATATACTTTTTACATAATACTTAATGTCAGTTGTGACCTGTTATTAACCTATGTAAACTGTGATATGTAGTTTTTATATAATGTAACATGTTATATCAGCTGACCTATATGTGATACATCAAATTTCAGATTTGCAACTTGTGACCTATAATATGTTTAGGACCATTGACCTGTAATATGTAACATATAACCTGAGACTTGTGATTATAACATGTAATGTGTTTATGATTTGTGACCTGTGACGTGACGTATGACCCGTGACCTACGTATTTTGGTCCCTAACTTCAGACTGAATCATGTAGTGTTTATTACTGTAATGTATCGATATAAATTTTCATTATGAAGAAATGACAACACAAGACAACACAACTTCCACATACATGAAATTAAAATGCTTCACAAGATCAAGATGGTCAAAGCGAAGAAGAATATTTATTACTAAACATGAAATGATTTATGAACATATCAAACTTATATGTTCACACACATGCAAAATCAGTCTAATATTTGATCTACCTCTGAATATTGAATAGAATTAAATAATTTTTGAAACGGATTTGATGAAATCATTCAGTAACATTTTTTCTCCTTCTTTGCCTTTTGTCTAATTTGTCGATGCTTAAACTGCAATGCAACTAGGTCCATTATCGCTTGGTTAGCACATTCTTTGCCGCGCTCATTGTAATTTTTCCCAGAAACCAAAGATTTTTATTTGATCTACCTCTGAATATTGAATAGAATTAAATAATTTTTGAAACGGATTTGATGAAATCATTCAGTAAAATTTTTTCTCCTTCTTTGCCTTTTGTCTAATTTGTCGATGCTTAAACTGCAATGCAACTAGGTCCATTATCGCTTGGTTAGCACATTCTTTGCCGCGCTCATTGTAATTTTTCCCAGAAACCAAAGATTTTTGGGAATAATGTACTTCCATTCCTTCATTAGATTATCAAATAAACATAACATCAATATCATATAGGAAACGCAATAATAAAAGTCTCAAAATTGTACAACATTCAGGTCACAAACATAGATAAAACAGGTCACAAGCATAGATAAAACTATTTCCAATAACAACAAGGTTGTAATAGCAAAAATTCTGAATACAAAACAAAAATAGGATGTACGATGTCACAATTGGAATAAATGATTATGGTTAGCAGTTAAATTAACATTATGAAAATCATAATCACACAATAAAATTCAAGTATAACTTGTCCATGAACTCAAAATAACATAAACATTGTATTAAAAAAAAAAAGCTATGAATTGATGTACATTTTTCAAACTAGATTTTTAATTGGAACCGATTTTTTTGAACGAAGATCTTTATGTGCTTTGAGTCTTTTTTATCCTGGTTTTTCCAGTTTGAACTAGATTTTCAATCTACACTTCTTGTTAATACCATTTTCGGTTTGGGTTTGTGATGAGTTGGGGTTCAATAAAATCTTGAACTATAAATTAGGGGTATTTGAAAAAATGAAGTAAAGAAAATATAATTAGAACTAACACCGACGATGGATGTTTCAAATATCTAATATCTCGACGAACGTGAAATCTTGAATTGAAGAATGGGGTCTAACTTATTTCTTGCTGGATATAGAAGAAAGAGGAATGAATTTTGAAATTTTTTCTCTCTTCCACTATTAACGTAAAAGATGGTAATTAATTATTAATATTGTATTTAATATTTAATGATAAATAATTCATTATAACCTGATTTATGAAAAATAAACTTAAGAACCGGTTAATGAAATATAAACTTAAAAAGTAGGGTTAAGTGTAATTTCCTCTCATTTCCATCGGTCCATTCAATATTAAAATCAATTTATACTGTTACAAAGTGTAATTTCCTCTAATTTCCATCCAATATTAAAATCAATTTTAATGATAAAGAAGTCGAAAATGACGGTAGCAATGATACAATAATTGATTGATTTTCATCCAAGACTATAATCCATTTTTGTACCGTTGCAAAGTGCAAGTGGATCTCAGTGTCTTCTTTTTATTGAGAAGGAAGTAAAAAATGACGGCATCAACGGTATAATAATTGATTAATTTTCATCCAAGATTAAAATAAATTTTTATACCGTTGAAAAGTATAAGTGGGCTCCATTGTCTAGCTTTTATTGAGAAGAAGTAAAAAATGATGATGATGTACAATAATTGATTAATTTTCATCCAATATTAAAATCAATTTTTATACCATTGCAAAGTGTAAGAGAGGCCCAGTGTCTAGCTTCTATTGAGAAAGAAGTAAAAATGATGACAGCGTACAATAATCGATTAATTTTCATCCAAGATTAAAATCAATTTTTATACTGTTAGAAAGTGTAAGTGGGCCCCATTGTATAGCTTTTATTGAGAAAGAAGTAAAAAATGACGACATCATACAATAATTGATTAATTTTCTTCCAATATTAAAATCAATTTTTATAATGTTACAAAGTGTAAGGGGCCTCAGTGTCTAGCTTCAATTGAGAATGAAGTTAAAAACGAGGGCAGCAACAGTACAATAATTGATTAATTTTCATCCAAGATTAAAATCAATTTTTATACCGTTGCAGAGTGTAAGAGAGCCTAGTGTCTAGATTTTATTGAGAAAGAAGTAAAAAATGACTGTAGCAACGATATAATAATTGATTAATTTTCATCCAAGATTAAAATCAATTTTTATACTATTGCAAAGTGTAAGAGGGCCCAAGTGTCTAGCTTTTATTGAGAAATAAGTAAAAAATGACGGCTGCATACAATGAATTGATTAATTTTCATTCAAGATTAAAATCAATTTTTATATCATTGCAAAGTGTAAGAGGGTCTCAGTGTTAGCTTTTATTGAGAAGGAAGTAAAACATGACGACGGCGTACAATAATTGATTAATTTTCATCCAATATTAAAATCAATTTTTATACCGTCGCAAAGTGTAAGAGGGGCCCCAGTGTCCAGCTTTTATTGAGAAAGAAGTAAAAAAATGACGGCAGCTTACAATAATCGATTAATTTTCATCCAAGATTAAAATTAATTTTTACCATTGAAAAGTGTAAGTGGGCCCCAATGTCTAGCTTTTATTGATAAAGAAGTAAAAAATAACGGCAACGTACAATAATTGATTAATTTTCATCCAAGATTAAAATCAATTTTTATACAGTTAGAAAGTGTAAGTGGGCCCCATTGTATAGCTTTTATTGAGAAAGAAGTAAAAAAATGACGGTAGCGTACAATAATTGATTAATTTTCATCCAATATTGAAATCAATTTTTATACTGTTACAAAGTGTAAGTAGGCCTTAGTGTCTAGCTTCAATTGAGAAAGAAGTTAAAAACGAGGGCAGCAACAATACAATAACTGATTAATTTTCATCCAATATTAAAATCAATTTTTATGCCGTTGCAAAGTGTAAGAGGGCCTCAGTGTCTAGCTTTTATTGAGAAATAAATAAAAAATGACGGCAACGTACAATAATTGATTAATTTTCATCCAATATTAAAATCAACTTTTATATCGTTGCAAAGTGTAAGAGGGGGCCCCAGACCCCAGTGTCAAGTTTTTATTGAGAAAGAAGTAAAAAATGACGGCAACGTACAATAATCGATTAATTTTCATTCAATATTAAAATCAATTTATATACCGTTGAAAAGTGTAAGTGGGCCCTGCTGTATAACTTTTATTGAGAAAGAAGTACAAAATGACAATATCGTACAATAATTGATTAATTTTCATCCAAGATTAAAATCAATTTTTATATCGTTGCAAAGTATAAGAGAGCCTTAGTGTCTAACTTTTATTGAGAAGTCAAAATTGGCGATAGCAGTGAGACAATAATTGATTAATTTTCATTTAAAATTAAAATCAATTTTTATACCGTTGCAAAGTGTAAGAGAGGCCCTGGTCTCTAGCTTTTATTAAGAAAGAAGTAAAAAATGACGACAGCGTACAATAATTGATTAATTTTCATCCAAGATTAAAATCAATTGTTATACCGTTAGAAAGTATAAGTGGGCCCCATTGTATAGCTTTTATTGAGAAAGAAGTAAAAAATGACGACAGCGTACAATAATTGATTAATTTTCATCCAATATTGAAATCAATTTTTATACCGTTACAAAGTGTAAAGGGCCCTCAATGTCTAGCTTCAATTGAGAAAGAAGTGAAAAACGAGGGGAGCAACAGTACAATAATTGATTAATTTACATCCAAGATAAAAATTAATTTTTATACTGTTGCAAAGTGTAAGAGATCCAAATGTCTAGATTTTATTGAGTAAGAAGTAAAAAATGACAACAGCAACGATACAATAATTGATTAATTTCTATCCAATATTAAAACCAATTTTCATACCTTTGCAAAGTGTAAAAGAGTCAAGTGCCTAATTTTTATTGAGAAAGAAGTAAAAAATGACACAACAACAGTACAATAATTAATTAAAATTCGGATGACAATTTCTTCAAAATAGGCGCTATAAAAGAGCAACTCGTATTGAAAGAAAAATATACAAAGATGTCACGTACAATCATGCATGTATTAAAACCATAATATAAATAAAATGCATAAATAATTTCTCCAATACACCAACACAACTATTTGAAACAAAAAAGGAAAAAAAAAAAAAACAATGATTGACACAACTACTTATAAAAAGGTCATAATTATTAATTTGTTTAGATATTATATCTTTATTGATTACTATTTTTTATGGAAAATTCTTAAGAGATTGAATGTTTATTAGTTTGTATATCTAAGGATGTTATGAAATAAAAATGATAGAACAAGAATAGAAGAAAATATAAGAGTTAAAATTCAAATGTGTCTTTTATTGAGAATCAAGACCAGTATTTATATGGTCTAAAATAAGAGTTATAATTTGAATTAAATAGACTCTCTGAATTAGATAAAACTTATTTATATATTATGATAATACTAAATAATCATCGATAATTATCTCATTATTTTACAACACTCTTCCTTTGATGATTATTTATATAATGACTACCTCGTTAAAACTTTATTTGATAAAAATCCAATGTGACAAAAAATCAAACAAAGGAAAATTGTACAATTATTTTGGAGTATTAAAAATAAATGATACCTCATTAAAACATTGCTAGGAAAATCCAATGAGATAAAACCTAAGCGAATGAAAAATAATAAAGCTACTCCCACTGATGTTGATTACTGAAAATTTTTGAGTCGGCACATTCTAATATTGTCAACCAACTTCTTGAATGTAGATGTTGTTAGTGCTTTTGTAAATAAATTAGCCACATTGTCACTTGAACGAATTTGTTGAATATTGATATTGTCATTTTTCTGAAGCTCGTGTGTATGAAAGAATTTTGGAGAAATATGTTTCATCTTGTCATCTTTGATATAACCTCCTTTAAATTTTGCAATACAAGCAACATTATCTTCACACAAAATTGTTGGACTGTCTTTTGTTGAAATTAATCCGCATGATGCTTGGATATAATGGGTTATGTTCCTCAACCATACACATTCTCGGTATGTATCATGGATTACAATAATTTCATAATGATTTGATGATATTGCTGTCAACGATTGCTTTACAGATTTTCATGATATAACCGTTCCTCCACGTGTAAACACGTATCCTATTTGTGATTTACTTTTATGTGGGTCGAAGAGATAACATGCAACTGCATATCCCACTAAAGTAAATCCCGACATTTGAGAATAAAATAATCTCAAATCAATAGCGTCATTTAGGTAACGAAAAATATGTTTAACATCATTACAATATCTTTGTACTGGTGTAGAGCTATATCTTGTAATAGAATTTATAGAAAAAGTTATGTCCATTCGAGTACAATTTGTAAGATAAGTTAATACTCTAATTGCACTAATATATAGTACTTCGGATCAATAATATTTTCTCCATCTTCAAGTTGATGAAAATGATCATTTTTCACATCAAGTGATCGAACAATTATAGGTGATGCCAATGAACAAATTATTCTTCTGGGAAATGTTCAATCTGCAACTCGGGACAAAATTTAATTTTTCCCAAATCTTTCATCTCAAATTCATTTTTCAAATAATTTGCAATTTTGTTGAGCTCTTTAAAATTTTCAATTAAATTTAATTATCAACATAAATCGCTACAATTGCAAATCCAATATTCGTTTTCTTTATGAAAATACATTGGCAGATATCGTCATTTTTATAGCCTTCCTCCCACAAATATTCGCTGAGACGATTATACTACACGCATCCGGGTTGTTTCAATTCATATAATGATCTTTACAATTTA
>CAIGRN010168423.1:0-11288 GCA_903798345.1 Fraxinus anomala | reverse complement strand
ATTGGATTGCACCATAAGTCAATCAATATAGTGAAAAAGACCTTACTCGTGCCGGAGAGCTTGATAACGTGGGACTTAAATCATTGCATTGGGACGAACCTCCATAACATATCGTTTGCACTCTCGATCCCTTTTACTTAATGCTTTTACTTTGTGCAAATTATGTTGTTCCACTTGCTTGCTTATTTGTGTTTAGTTGTCTTCTACTATTTGCTCACTTATTATATTAAAATTGACTTTTTAAAGAAAAAGTTTTTATAACCAATTCACTACCCCCTCTTGGTTAGTCAATGTTGGGCTTTCACCTCATCACCTGTCTAATTATAAATGGGACCAACGAGTCCTCTTTCGATATTTAGTATCTCTTGGGTGGGTTTTAAGAGAATAATGCTACCTTGGCAAAAAGTAGGTGACAAAATAGGTATGACAAGATGTGATTGGATGAAAAAGCTAATTGTATTTTAAACAGTCCAATGATAGGTTGACTTGTGATATTATGTTAAGCATTATATCAACCATTATGTCTATGTAGCATGATTGATTTCAAGATGAGATGGATCGAATTGATATGGATTCTCTTTTCTTTTCTTTTGGCTCTTCTTCATCTTCTTACGTACCTATCGACGGACCTATACTACTTTATTAACACATTATACATAATTTTGATCATTTCAATATGTTTATAAATAGGATTAATAGTAGAAAATCCCTCTAAAAATGTTTCCATTTGCAATATACTCTCCTACATATTGGAAATCACAAAAAATCCCCATATTTGAAACATTTTGTACAAAAAACCCTATGGCCATTAAGATCTGTCAGATTTTCCATTAAAAATAGTAAAAAAATGTCAAAATTAAAAAGGAATAATTAATTTTGTACAAACTTTTATGTTTTTGCAAATTATACCTAATTTTTTTATACGTGCCACACATAATCCCAAATCTTTAGAATTTTACCACCCTATCCTACCCTATCCTACCCTACCACACTTCATCTCATTCATCACAACGACTCAAAAAGTTCGATAATCCTTCAGTCAGGGATAACTGTCCTATCACTAGGGGTGGACAAAACCCAACTGAACCTGCCAAAACCGTCCAAATCGAACCAACCCGACCGGTTTGGGTCGGGTTTTTTGTTTTTTTTTTACACGGGTTGGGTGGGTTGGCTATCTAGGCGGGTCGGGTCGGGTCGGGTCGGGTTATGGGTTAATTTAAGGAAATCGAATAAATTCGCCCAACCCAACCTGCCTTAAAAAAAAAAAGAAATAAAATGTCTAAAAAGTAAAAGGAACCTAAAAAGTATGAGTAGATATCGTAACTATAATTACCTTGGTGCATTTTAGAGGAAGATCTTACTGTCAGTCCCACAAAAAAATGTAGTATAAGTTTTTCATGTTATGTTAAATGCAATTTCTTCTTTGTAGGCTTGGCTAATAAGGGTTAAATAAGATAATAGATAATTTTATTTATTTATTTATTACTTACTATTTAATCTTGTTTATTCAGATTTAGTATAATAGAAAATTGGATAATTTTAATTTTTGTTGATAAATTGTTCGAAACTGACCATCCTACATATTGGAAATCACAAAAAAATCCCATATTTGAAATATTTTGTACAAAAAACCCTATGGCCGTTAAGATCCGTCAGATTTTCCATTAAAAATAGTTAAAAAAATGTCAAAATTAAAAAGGAATAATTAATTTTGTACAAACTTTTATGTTTTTGCAAATTATACCTAATTTTTTTATACGTGCCACACATAATCCTAAATCTTTAGAATTTTACCACCCTATCCCGTCCTACCCTACCCTATCCTACCCTACCACACTTCATCTCATTCACCACAACGACTCAAAAAGTTCGATAATCCTTCAGGGATAACTGTCCTGTCACTAGGGGTGGACAAAATCCAACTGAACCTGCCAAAACCGCCCAAATCGAACCAACCCGACCGGTTTGGGTAGGGTTTTTTGTTTTTATTTTTTACACGGGTTGGGTGGGTTGGTTATCTAGGCGGGTCGGGTCAGGTTATGGGTTAATTTAAGAAAATCGAATAAATTCGCTCAACCCAACCTGCCTTAAAAAAAAAAAGAAATAAAATGTCTAAAAAGTAAAAGGAACCTAAAAAGTATGAGTATATATTGTAACTATAATTACCTTGGTGCATTTTAGAGGAAGATCTTACTGTCAGTCCCACAAAAAAATGTAGTATAAATTTTTCATGTTATGTTAAATGCAATTTCTTCTTTGTAGGCTTGGCTAATAAGGGTTAAATAAGATAATAGATAATTTTATTTATTTATTTATTACTTACTATTTAATCTTGTTTATTCAGATTTAGTATAATAGAAAATTGGATAATTTTAATTTTTGTTGATAAATTGTTCGAAACTGACCANGTTAAATGCAATTTCTTCTTTGTAGGCTTGGCTAATAAGGGTTAAATAAGATAATAGATAATTTTATTTATTTATTTACTTATTATTTAATCTTGTCTATTCGAATTTAGTGTAATAGAAAATTGGATGACTCTAATTTTTATTGATAAGTTATCCCAAACCGACCAACCAAACCCAACCTGACCGATACTTGATTGGGTTGGGTTGGGTTTCAACCTTTATACGAGTTGAGTTGAGTTAAATTTTGATCAAACTGATCATGTTGGGTTGTATTTGGGTTGAGGCAAAAATCGACACAACACAACCCATGCCCACCCCTACCTATCACAACTCAAAAAGTAAATGAAAATAAAATACATAAGTGGTTTAAATATAAAAGAATAAAAACAACATAATTACACCAAATGTCAATCCAGAATAATTCAATGTCTATGTATGACAGTTATCTACTTTGAAGCTTCATGCAACTGTGGGACTCAAGATGTAGAAAGAACCATTACAAAAGACGCAAAGGAATACCAAGGATGATGACGCTTCATCTTCTCCCCTTCAAACCCCCACACCACACCACCCCTATCCCTACCCCTATCTATCCCTAAAATCATGGCACTCATCCACGATAAATGCACAAAATATCCAGCTGTATTTTCATCCTCATTTTCAAACATTTCAATCTTCTCAACAATCCCCATTTTCAAGCAATTTAATTTCCACAAAGATTAGATAAGTTACTGTTGGGTTGTGTGTTGATATAAAAAAAAATAACAACATTCTTATATTAAACAATTTTTTTTATTTATTGCATTTATTTATTATTGAGCATGGGAATTAAAGTACATATGATCACTTTTAATGATATAAGTTGGGTACTTGCGTTGAGAAGTACAGTGTGACATAACTTATATTTTGATTATAAATAATTTGTTCACTACCAATGTATAAGGGTTGACACATTGTACCATAATGTTGTAGTGTTGTTCGATTCACTATCCGAGTTTGCGATTTGTCCTTATCACAAAATAGTTAAATGTGACATTAGTAGACTTGGACTGTATTGAACGGACCATGTGTCGAGTTTAATTCTATAGCATGATCGTGCAGAGAATTAAATTTCACTTGACCGCTATGTATTTCATCTAAATTCCTTGATAGAGTTATGTATATCTTTTTTGATTTTAATAGTTCTTCGATTCATCAATGGGTGAGATCGATTTGAATGGTCAAATATCTCGATGAGTTGAGAATTTGAGAATGAGTGAAGTAGAGAATATGAATTTGTGTCGGAATCGTCGCCCTAAAAAATGGATAAAGTGGCTACTTAAGTATTTTCTGTTCAACGGTTAAAATTTGAGCTCAGTGTTTAGCGAATGATAAATTTCGTCATCTGTGATTTGTTCATAAGACCGTTGAAGAAAATGGTACTTAAGTTAGTGAGAATAATTAGAGGGGCAAAATGGTCATTTATGCTCGTATCTAATTATCGAATCTCAGGATGAAATACATATACGGCAGGTCAGAGGAAAGTAATACAATTTTATTGGCTTCTGTGATCTTATATATTTCGAGAGTTCAATTTTTTGCTTTTAATGAAAAAAAGTGAAGACTAATAATTAGATTGGGTGATCTATGATCGACTAGACACGATCTAATTATTGGAGCTTGAATAATATATGCCTGATTAGGTCTCTGTGGTAGTTCTATAAAGTAATGAACTTAATTACAATAATTATAATAATTTTGGACTTAATTGTAATTAAAATAAAGTTTTGTACTTACTCGTAATTACTATAAAAGTTATAAATTTAATTATAATTGTAATTGATGTAATTACTATAAAAGTTATAAACTTAATTATAATTGTAAGTGAAGTTCTAGGACTACACATGTAATTAAATGTAAACAAATTGGATTTGAACTTTAATTAAAACTCTACTTGAATTTTAATTAAGACTCCTATTCGATATTGGAATTGTTATTCTACATGGATTTGAAAATCTTTATCTTTATAAATAGAGAGTAAATAGATATAAAAATCTAACAACAATCATCATACATAATTCCATAGTGTTCAAATTTGAAAAGAGAGAAAAAGTGAGAAAAATCATATTTTCTTACTGTCCAAAATTAGTTTCTTAATTTAATTAAAAGAAGGTGCCCACCCACCAATATAGGCTTTGGAGAATACCATAGAAGATTTGGAGGTTTGAAGTATTAAGTTCTTGTAATTAAAAGTTGGAAGCTCGTGATTCAAAAAGTTAGAGGTTCGTGATTCAGAATTAATTCAAGAATTAATCATTGAATTTAGGTAAAAATTCAAATATCTAATTCTTAGTATAACGTACACGTGAACAACTAGACAATTTTGTTTAGCTTCTGCATTCCAACAATTACAAAATCAGTAAGCAAATTATATACCAAAATATACTATTTGAAATAAATAAAGAAGAAGATCTGATAAAGAGTATACACATTAATAGAAACTTGAAGGTAGGTCCACTTTAGCCATCGCATCTTCGGCTCCGAACAGGGTGCCTTTTGCACCGATGAGGCATCCTGGTTGACTTTATATGATTTTCAAGATTGACAGGCGTAATTGCTATTAGTTCGAGCATGGCGGCAATGCCGACGAATAGGTATGGTACTAAAGAGTGCCATGGTGAGTGTTGTATGGTGGCCACAATCGGTGGAGGTGGAGAAAATTGGTGGTTTTGGTGGTGGTGTTGTCAATGATGATTTGTAAAGTGCCGTTCGTTCTCATTTTTTGTACTTTTTATTGTGTATCTAAATAGCAGGTGAAATAGAAATGATGCGAAATTAATGTTTATTTAATGGAGAGAAGATTAAGTGAAATCTCAATCAGATTTTTGGGGAAGAAGATGAGGTGGGGTGAGATGTAGTGGAGTGGGGTGATGTGGGATGGAAAATAAAATTTTAAAGATTTGGGATTATAGGTGGCACATATAAAAAATGTGAGTTTAATTTGTAAACAATTAAAAGTTTGGGTACTGAAATTGCAATTGTTACTTTTTAATTTTGACATTTTTTACTGTTTTAACGGCAAATCTAATGAATCTCGACGGCAGATGTGTTTTTCGCACAAAATATTTTAAACATGGAAATTTTCTGCAATTTTTAATATGTTGGGAGGTATATCGCAAATTGAATCATTTTTAAGAAGGTTTTATGCTATTAATCCTTATAAATACTACTTTTTATAAATGCTTCCACATACTCTTAATATGATGCAGTTAATAAAATTATGGTGCGAAACAATGATTTCAACTCTTACGATGTGAAATTATCTCTTATTTCAATATATCCTGGTATCACTTGAATACCACGTTGTGTTTTAACCCAATGGAATTTAGCAATACATACACTCTTTTATAAAAATTCAAGTAATTTATTATCTACACATATTGAGATAGTGGTAATTACATAAAACCAGGTGTTTAAGATTGATTTTAAAAATCAGGTCTAAAGTTTATTTATTTAAAAATCAGGTATTTTATTTTACATATCAAACTATCCAAACCCAAAACTAATCAATTTATCTCAACTCTCTCACAGTCTATCCATCTCTCCACTCTCTCACCGTTTCTCTCCACCGCTCGTCGCCTCCACCACCACCGTTAGTCTCTCCACCACGACTTCTCCTCCATTCACAACAGCGTTGAGGTGCTACAGCAGCGTCGCGACGCTGGTAGCAGCTCCTCAACGATGTTGCCGTTCACAGCAGCGTTGCGACGCTACTGTGGATGTGTAGGTCGAAGTCGCGACTTTGTGGTAGCTGCTGTGGTGTGTGGCGGATCGGAGTTGAGGGAATAGGAGAGGCAGTGGATCTATGGGTGTTGGGCAGATCCATGTGAGTGGCTGTTGTTGGTGGCTTGATATGTGTGTCTGGCTGCTGTGGGTGTGTGGAGGATCAGAGTTGAGGGAATCGGAGAAGCGACGGATCTGTGGGTGTCGGGCGGATCTGTATGACTGTTGTTGGTGGTTTGGGCTGATCTATGATGGTTTGGGAGGTGGTTGTTGTTTGTGTTATTGTTGGTGGATGGTTGTGACGGCGGAGACGGCAGCGATATGACGAAGAGTATCCGTGACTAACTATTTGGTCGATTTGTGACCAAATATTGGTGGTGAATTGAGATCGGAGGACGGGTGTTTGGGTGTACGTGACCAACTATTTGGTTCACCATGATTAATTATTAAACTGTGACCTTAAAATTCGATAATTTGTGACTAACAAATTTGAAAATGTGATCGATAGATAAATTGTGACCTATAATTTTTTTGATTTGTGATCGCGAAATAATCTGTGACCTCAAAATTTAAAAATATGTGACCGACAGATAAATTGTGAAATTTTGATTTGTGATTTCGAAATAATTTGTGACCAATTAATTTGACAATATGTGACTAATAAATAAATTGTGACCTATAATTATGTACACGTGGTTATTAATTGTATAATTATGAATTTATTGTATTTAAATAATAAATATTTTAATTAATTAGCTAAATACCTTATTTTTACAACTTTTAAACTTAAAACCTGATTTTTGTTTTTTGCATTGGTGAAACTTAAAACATCATCTATGAATTAATCCCATTGAGATATCCAAATTTATTAACACTTTTCCACCACTCATTTTTTCTATTTATAATTTAAACCGTTTATATACATTATCCAAATATTTTTTAGCCTTAAAATAATATTTTGTCCATATTGACTCTCATTTTTTAAAACTTATTTTTCTTAAAACTCATTTCTATCATATTCATTATTTTTATCAATTTTTTAATTATGCATTTTATAATTATTCTGAAGTCTACTAAAATTATGATGTTTAGTGAAGTGGAAGACAGATCTGTTTCACCCACCTCGGGCGGAAAAAGCGTGCGGCTTTCATTCTCGCTTTCACGACCTTTTTCGCGACTAAAATAGTTCCAAGAATTTCTTTCTTCTTTCACATATTTGATAGAATCTTGAGACATTTGACTTCGATTACAGGAATTCCAAGTCTATACAATCATTTTTGAATTCTATTCTGTAAGTTTATGCTTTATTTATGTCGTTTTTAGTTGATTTGCTAACTAATTCCGTTTTACTACCCCTACCTTAATTTTAATAATCGGGTTGAAATCAGTGTTAGAATTGTGTAATCTGCAATGGGATTTTCTGTAATTGATAAATTAATCAGTTTTCTTCCTTTTCTGGATGTGTATTTAATAATTACTGGTATTCATTACTGAAGTAATTATTATACTTGTTTGATTTTGAAGAAAGTATGAAATTATTTTGAAAAAATTAGAATTTTTTTGATTCGATTGTTTACTTTCTGGATTTTTCTCTTAGTATTGTTGGTTTTAATTTGATGGATTTTTTCCCTTAATTATACAGAAAATCTTCAATCTTTGTTAGTTCCCTAACTAGAAAAGAAAGAAAAAGAATAAAACATGATGCTATTTTATTGCGTATCTGAAATGAGTGAACCGGATTACTTAATGTTTTCTATAATTTCTGTGCACCAACTTTGCCATATGCTCTTTACTTGTAAAATTTAATTTGTTCATTGATGGCAATTTGCAGTGATTTCCTAGAGTTGGAATTTTATTTGTTAGTAGTTTCTGATCCAACAAGTGTTCCTTTCTTCCTTTTGCAGGTGAAAATATATTATATCTGGTGTTAAGGCCACTTGGGAGAGAGAGTGAGAGAGAGGGTGCTGGTTTGCAAAGAAAAGTTCTGCGAGCTCGAATCCTCTCTCTGTATCATTAAATTATCTCCGTGCCACAGGATTTTATTTTTTAATGTTCCTATAATTACATCAGGAAACTATTGGGATAGTGGAAGGTTCTTGACGTATTAAAGTATATTGGGAACTGGTATTAATGGGTGGTGTTTGTTGCTGTTTCCAAGATGAATACGAAGATTTGACTAATCCTAACAGCTCAGTTTATAGAAACTGTATATGCCTCCGTTGCTTTGTTCAGAACTTCTTGGCTGTGGTAAGCTTTAAGTTTTTTTTGTCTAATAAAGTTACTTGAAGATGGTTCAAATTCAATTTCAAGATTCAAATTAGATTCTGCACAGCATAAGGCCTTTCTTGCAGGCATCTGCACTATTGATGTGCTGTATGAGCTTGTCGCGTGCAAATCCATTTAACTCTCCCCATGTTTAAGTCAGTAATCTAAGTTGGCATGTTCGCATACAAAGATGTAGATGTGTCACATGGTTGTTTGAACAGATATATTCAGACTTTTGATATATGCCAATTCAAACTTACTAGGTTATGCTGAGTCGGTGACATACAAGTTACCATTTCCGTGCAATAAGCTTAGCCTATGCTTATTTTTTACACTGGTAGTGGTGGACTAATTCTCCAATTTACTTTATGGATTTGTAATTTGTAATATTTTCAGAATCACAGTTTTGTCAAATGCTTACATCTCCCAGATGAAAGGATATATCACAAAAAGTTTATACAGTGCAGGAAATTTTTTGAAATGTGTAATTTGATCCAATACCTTGATGTACATTGTACTGAAATGGTTTTAGGGATCTCCCAAGCCATAATAATCTGAACTCCATTGAAGGCTAGCTTGGAATCATTGCAGTTGGTATAAAAAGATATGTAGGCTGCTAAGACTTACTATGGTACAATTGGCTCATTCACAGTTGGTGACTGTAGAATTCTCATTCTTGCATTTTGCAGTATACGTCATTGTTTCGCAGAGGAGAAGAACATGTCTCCGGTTCATCCACTCCGGGGACGGCATCTTTGAATTCAGTTGCATCACTTGATAACTCTCTAGATGATATGTACCGCTCTCCTCCAAGGCCCCTGCCTTATGATGCAGATCCAAGATATTTTCGCTTGCAACGGGACGGACTGGTCTCAAGGAGGGAGAAAGGCTCAAGTCATTTGCACGAGGAAACTGAGCCGTTGAGAAGAAATGAAGTTGATGAAGAGCCTGTACCTTTGAGGAACACAAACAAATGGAATGACTATACATGTGAAGAAGAATCTAAAGATTACAATTCAAAATATTCACTGAAGCTCTCAACAGCTAAATCAAGGACAGGTTTTGATCATGTTTACACTTCTTCAGAAGATGAAGATGTCTGCCCCACATGTCTTGAAGGTAAGAGAGTGAAAATTTTAGTTTTATAGTGTTTTTATGGTAATTATTGCAGCAGTTTTCATTATATGCAATAATTTTAAGCATGCTATTGAGATATAATTTGCATGTAACAGAGCATTAGGATGGTTCTCTTATTTCTGTCTGATATCATTGCTGATACAGATTTCATTTTAATTTCCTTCGGTTTATTTTTAGATTGCTGAAACAAAAATTCTTGCAGTTTTCATATCTAAAACAAAATATCTTTTTCTTTAATTTGGGCAAAAAACAGGAAAGCAAGAGTAAGCTGGCATAGCAGCATTGGTAAAGAGTGCTGAAGTTCTGAAACATGGAATTTCTTTTAAATTCTGGATTCCCTTTGCTTCTTTCTTCTACTTTTTTTTTTTTTTTTTTTAAGTTGATAACTACGTCTGGCATCTAAGGATTCTGGTTTTTCTTATAGTTTGAGCATCCGTTTTTGCAGAGTATACTACAGAAAACCCAAAGATTATGACAAAATGTTCTCACCATTTCCACCTTGGTTGTATATATGAGTGGATGGAAAGAAGTGATAACTGTCCAGTTTGTGGCAAGGTATGTTTCACCTTCCTATGTTCTGGTTTTATTCTAACATTAAATGCATTTGCATGCTTGATTTTGTATTGCAAGGGATTTTATCCTATATACCTCACACTTTGAGCAGAAAAAGTTATCTTTTTTAACACAATGCCCTTACTTTTTCATAAACAAAGAAGAAAGAGAACATGGCTCTCTCTCTCTCTCTCTCTCTTCACACACAGGCACGTGCACAACCTCTTCCTAATTGTATCTTTTAGCAGTTCATATACTATTTTACTTTCACTGTTCTGTTAGAGCATATGTTATCAAACTTTTAAAAAAGTCACAGAGTCTTGACTCATTTCAAATGGGGTTGGCTACCTTTCAGGAGGAATTTGTATTTCTACACAAAAAGCCATTAGCTATAGCTCTTTTTTTATATTATCCAATTGTCTTTTAGTGCTATGGTATATAATGGTCTTCCTTTATATAAATATTGTCATTCTTGCCAATGTTAGAGTTACTACAGTTTGGTGGGTGCTTAAGCGCATTCTTTTTCTTTTGTTGTTTAAGTTATTATGAGCTTGACCCCTTTTTCTCCTGATGAAATTTCTTTGGTGGTCAAAACAAAATTGATTTGCTACTTCCCCATGTAATGTTCAATATGTTTTATTTGTCTAAGAAAAGACAACAATTTTAGATGTTATTTATACCTTATTGACAAAGAAATTGAAAGATGGGAAAATATTATTTATAGGTGGGTATAGAAGTTTAGGGGTGATGATTGGTTTCAGAAGAGAAGAAAAATGTCTATAGCTCTTTTTTTATATTATCCTATTGTCTTTTACTGCTATGGTATATAATGGTCTTCTTTCATATAAATATTGTCATTCTTGCCAATGTTAGAGTTACTACAGTTTGGTGGGTGCTGAAGTGCTTTCTTTTTCTTTTGTTGTTTAAGTTATTATGAGCTTGACCCCTTTTTCTCCTGATGAAATTTCTTTGGTGGTCAAAACAAAATTGATTTGCTACTTCCCCATGTAATGCTCAATATGTTTTATTTGTCTAAGAAAAGACAACAATTTTAGATGTTATTTATACCTTATTGACAAAGAAATTGAAAGATGGGAAAATATTATTTATAGGTGGGTATAGAAGTTTAGGGGTGATGATTGGTTTCAGAAGAGAAGAAAAATG
>CAIGRN010168415.1:0-17368 GCA_903798345.1 Fraxinus anomala | reverse complement strand
CTTTTTCAAGTTATAAATTCAATGTTTTTCTTTCAATGTAATCAGAGTTTAGCCGGGAGATAAACTTCTCACTGCAAGTTCAAATTTCTTTGTAATCTTCAAATATTTTCAATATCAATTTCAAGTTTTGAATTTCAATTTTCTTGAACAATTTTGAGTACTTTATTTTGCTTTTGATTACTATTCTTATCTGGGCCTATTTTGGTGTGTACACACACACACACACACACACACACACACACACACACACACCAAAATAGGCCTAGGTAAGAATTTAAAATTTAAAAATTTCCCATAAGTTAAATAAACCGGACCTCCACTAAATATACACTTCTCGTAATATCGGGAAAAATAATTATACCCAAAGATAATGAGGAAAAAGAATAGTTACCTATGAGATGACGAGAGTGCTTATAGAATTTAGTGCACATCTCATTCAACGATACATGAACCTATTAAAAAATGATACAACATTGAAATCAAAGAGAAATAGTGATCTCATTCAAATCCAACTCCCCAACATAAGTGACACAAAAAAGAAGAATAAAAAATTCGTAAAAACGAAAAATTATATAGTGCGCGAAATGTACAAACTAAAATCACAATGTAATTGCAAAGCAACCAACAAGAAATTAAAGAAACATACTCCATGCTTCTGATAGCACTAGATTCAAAAAGCGAACTAAAAAACCAGGCAAGTTAATGGAGGACATACGTATGGTTGAAGTCAACGGCCAACTTGATCAGAGGATCGATGGATGCCCCTTGAAAGAGTACAGTTGCCATAAGAAAGGAAACTCTTTTTTTCCTGTTCATGATTGAGACAATTAGAATAAAATAGAATCAACATGATACCGTCAATGTGAAAGCTAAACAAATGAACAATAAAAGGAATACCTCTTCATAAGGAGGTGTAGAGAGTAGCCAAATGATACAATGCATCAAAGGTTTGTCAAGAATTGTGATGGTCAGAAAATGTTCACATCCTGCAAAGAAGTACAATTTATTGTTCATCTTTGCCAGTTAAAACTTAAACTATGTCACGATAGTCAATTACGTGAACCATATTCCCAAGCTGGTGTCTATATTAATCAGCAAAAGCTTTTAGGATTGGCTGCACAACATATCATGTGATTTAAAAGAGGCAGTAAAATTTTGTGCACTAAAAAGTCATTTTCAATATTTAATGGTTTGAAAAGGCTCAACAAACCTATGTAATGTTGAGACAACTGGAATAGTAAAATATATACAAACTGACCAATCAAATAGATGGTCTATTGATAGATGAATAGGATGAGAAAATCTGCCTGGTAGGTCATCAAGATCTGAAATTATAATTTTTTTTTTTTTTTTTGCTATTTTTAGGATGCAATAATTGGAACGAACTTCAACATGCACCAAAAGAAACACTCACATTCGATAAAATGATGAATACCAGTACAATCTTCTTACTCAACATACGCAAGCATACAAAAAAAATAATGGATCCAACAAACTCAAAAACAGATAGATTAAGAAGCCACCGTATGTTGGATCACAAATGTACGTCAACTAATGAACATTTCCTTCAAGCATAAAAATGGAGCCTACCATTCAAACAACCTTAAGTAGACAATTTTGGTAAAAGCATCTACTACCAGCCTTAGTTTCTAGGTCTAAACATTTGGTGATGATTTCATCATGAGTGACAATTACAAGTTTGCAGAGGGCATCCTCTAACTAAAGCCTTCACATATCACCTACAAAATGCAGAACTTTAAAAACTGAATCGTCTTAATCTTAAACTGTAGTAAGACAAAAATTTAGCAACTACTCTTATCAGGTGAACTATAGCCTTGCAAAATCTAACAATTACATGAATAGTTCTATTGCAGTTCTTAAATGAAGCCAAAATGTTTCATCTTCAGGCATTGATGAATTTATTTATTTCTTTCCTCTTTGTAAATTCAATGTTTCCAAAATGGAGGATTGCAGCAATAACTCTAAATATTGTATTCTGATACGCAACAAATGAAATAGAGTTAGTAAGAAAACACTTTTGCATGTAAAACAATTGTCTTTTATACTTGTTTTTCTGAACTTATTCTTATATTATTCATTGCCTTCTTTATTTTTAGATACACTCTGGATTCACCAAGTCAATCTAACTTGTACCAATTTGATTGATTTAAAATAATGGAATGTTTTTTGGATTGCCCAATTTAAATTTTTTAATATTCTTGAAAGTAAAAAACAATATAAAATGAGATTAATTTGGATTAAGTCGGAAACTTAAGAAAGTGTATAAATAAAGTTTTTTTTAAATAAATTGACAATAAGCAGAATAATATTGAGGAAACCTCCCAGAATTTCCACCAAGAGATGTCTGAGCAGCATCTAAAAGAAGAAAAAAAAATTTACCCGTATATGAAGGTCGAACTGTACAAACAGAGATAAAAAAAATTGTTTCTATTAATTAAATCAATAAACAGTTTCTACCTTTTTCTTAACTATCTTCATAAGGTAGGAAGAATACCCATGTCTATAACTTGTTGAGAAATATATTCTCCAATATTGTTTATCAACATCTCAAGAAGCTGTGAGTTCAACCAAAAACAAATAGTCCTATCAATGCTTCAAAGAAAGTGATAAGGGGGACATATATAATCTAGTGCAAGTAGAAGTGATCCATCAAACCAAGCAGAAAAATTATATACCCTATAAGCACTTACCCTGTAAATAATTGAGTGTTCGAAGTTTTGCATCCTAGGCATTTTTTATAGCTTTTACAACATCTTTAGCTTGTCTGTATTACCAAAATACATAAAATAGTGGTCAACTGGATAGTGTCATTTAGACACACAATGTTAAATTAAACAAAAGAAACCCTATCTTAAGAATTAAACTTGATTCAGCAAGATAAAAGTAACTTCAACACTATTTTACAGATTTAGTTGTATTAAATTACTCAAAGTCAAAGGAAAAAGGTCCAAGTTAAATGTGAGCTTCTACATTTAGAATATATAATAATCATTAATTATATTTAGGAAAAAGGAAAAAGAATTTTTTTTTAACAAGATGAAAAGCAAATAAACAACATCCAACGATAACCTTCTGTCAAAATATTGACTAACAGAATTGAGGCCCCATTAAGTGAGCAGTGTTCATCAATAATAGCAACATTACAATGCAGTATAAAGGTACTGAAGCTATACCCTTGATCACATGCAAATAACTCACAAATCTCTGTGTTTTTCGCCGAATCCATCTCAGCAAGCTTGTCGCTTGTTGCAAAATTCACAAGTTCAGACGCCATATTTATGATCCCGCTGTAATCAATCACAGAAAGTTAACAATATTAGAATCACCATCGAGATATAATGCAAAGTATAAAAAATTATCATTCTAAGACATTAATACGAGTTAGAATATCTGTAACTCATATATAAGATTTTATAAATCTCTAATAAGTCAGTAAGTGCATCTTGCAATCGAGTTATCTTTTCAGATTGTCAAGTGAATGCGATGATGTAGATAACACAATATGATGCATTGTGTATTATTTTTAGCTACTAATTTCTCTCACTTAATATTGAGAATACATGTTCAGTTTAAATCCTTATAAAACATCTCAAAGTTTTAATGAGTAATATTTAATAACGCAATTTGTTAAATGTCATTTGATTAGACAGTTTTCTCAAAATTCTTTAATGTCCATTTCAGCGTACTATGGTGGAGCGATTTTTTTATATATTGCACTATAAAAAATCATTATATAAAAAATATTAGACTTTTGAGCCAGAAGTCAAATATAATGAGAATATAATTTAAATGTTTCCATGATGCTACAAGTTTTGCTACATATAAAATAGCAATCGTTATACAAAAATGAGAAGCACACTGTTCTCAATCGTAATTGTTTAGAAATTGATTGAAATCGTTCTTGAGATGCTCAAAAATCACATTTGGGGAAGTTATAACTACGTCCTTTTGTCAAGCAAACTACCATGCTCAATTGGTCAGGTTTTCTCAGTTGGCTTCAAATATTTTGGAGATGAAAGAAAGTGAAAAATCTCTTGATCAAGAGATGGTGACAAGTGTCTCATAAAAGTAGCTAATATAAGTAGAAAATAATCCTCTTAAGCCCCTGTTTGATTAAATTTATTTCAAAACCTTTTTTTTTAACATGCTAATTTTCAACCGTACGTTCACACAATAAAACGCAAATAAAAAACTTTTTTCCTACTTTCAATCACATATTTTCCAAAAATTTATTATTCAAAACTTTGTTTTTACAAAGAAATGTTCATGCAAGAGGGGTTAAGTAAGGAGTTGGGCTTTTAGCTTTTGCAGTAATATATAATCGATTTCATACTTTATGTTCGCTATTCTTCTCCTACTAATTATCACGTTGGAGTTTCCAAGAGAGAGAAAAATCCTATAATTTCTTTGCAAGTTTTTGTCATGAGAATCACAATCAGCCGAGAAGGAGAGGGAGAGCAAATATCATTTCGAAAAAGATTTTTGAACACAAAATATTTAGATTTTAACTTGTTCGACGAATTTAACTTTTGTTTTAATAAATAAACAGTGGCGTGGAATGAAATCAAATCGAAACGTGAAAAATGGTTTTTTTAATTTGAAAATTTTCAAAATGTTTTCAACAATTTAGTTTGAAAATAGGCAAACCACCATCTGAATTCAATCTAATTCGCCCTTAATAGACAGTAATGAAAGGAAAAAGAAAGCAAAAATGATTCCCGTAATAGCATCAAGTGATATGATATGAGAGCTAATGAAAATAAGGTTATGGGAAAATAAAGCATCGTTTTATTAGGCAAAACATGACTGCCATTACAAAAGAATTTGTATTTTGAAGATAGAAATGATTTTATTTTGTTATGGGTTTATTGTAAATTATTGTTAGCATTGTATAAATAACAATAATAAAAAATTCCGTGTTGTGCGGACAAATTTTTTTTTATACAGTGCGGAGCGTTTTTTTTTTAATCCAATGCGAAGTTACACTCCGCATAGCACGGAGTGCGCGGAGTGTTTTTTCCTTCTTCTTTCACACTCTGCACTGTGCTGAGTATTTTTTTTTACACTACGCGCTGTGCGGAGGATTTCACACTCCACACCTCGCCGTGCAGAGTTTTTTTTTATTATTATTTACAATGCTAACAATAATCTACAATAAACCCATAACAAAACAAAATCATTTTTATCTTGTATATTTTAAAAGTGTACAATGTATTTAAAAATAATATTAACCAAATTTACAAACACTTATTTTAACACTAATCAAGTGAACGGTGGATTGCCTCTTGAAAAAAATACTTTACAAATGAACAGTAAATGGTAGATTGTCCAAGAAGCAAGAAGAGATTCAAAGTCAATAATTGTGGCTATGGATAGAAGAAAGTCCATATTACTCTTAAAACTTGAATGAACAGTGGAGAATGGATATTGATAAAATGGAAGAAAAAAAAGCTTCACAAATGAACAGTAAATGGTGGATTGTCTCTTTTAAGATAGTAGAGATATAAGCAAAAAAAATTAATTAATTAACATATGATTTGAGGAGGGATTTGTTTGATTGCGTGAACAGTATACTTTTAAAAGAATCAACTATATTCAAGAAAAGAGATTCACTAACCTTTGCAACTAAATATTAAAGCATCGATATGGCAACATAGAATAGGAAATGTAATTAGATGTTGATAGTGATTTGATAAATATAGTAATTTTTAAAAATTTTAAAATTATATTAGGTATGTATTAGAGTGGAATTAATATATAAAATGTGTACGATCTATAATGTTTAAATAAATGAATTTAATAAGGACAATATTGAAATTTGACGTGAACGGAAATAGTAATTTTTTAAAATTTTAATATGGATGAATATAGAATATGACTTGCGTGGAAAAGGATTGTCGAAATTATGTTCCACAAGTGAGGCGATTGAGACTCAGTGAAAGAGATGTCGCGGCAATACAATCCTACTTTTCACAAATACAAGCATGGTGCTTGGGGTTTTACTTTTGTATGGATTTGGACGAAGAGTTATGGCTTAAGAATCTCTTTTTTGGGCAAATAATAGGTGTAGGAAGACATATAAGGAGTTCGAGAATGTAGTTATGTTTGATACCACTTATCTCACTAATTAATACAACATGCCTTTTGCCCCTTTTGTTGGAGTAAATCATTACGGACAATCAACACTTCTTGAATGTGGTTTGCTAGCAAATGAAGATACATATATATTTGTTTAGCTGTTTAGGACATGGATGCAATGCATGCATGGTCAAGCTCCCAATGAAATTATCACCGATCAAGACATGACCATGCAAAATGCAATTGAAATAGTCTTTCCAAATACGAGGCATCATTGGTGTTTTTGGCACATATTGAAAAAGTTGCCGGAGAAGTTTGGATACCATGTTGATAATGGCTCAATTTTTTTTGTCTATACACGGATTAGTGTACGATACGCATGTTGTTGAAGAATTTGAAGAAGGTTTGAGAGTTATGCTCGATACATATAATTTACACGATAATGAATGGTTGTCGGGGTTGTTTGAGAACAGGGGTCGTTGGGTGCTATATTATTTGAAAACGAATTTTGGGGTAGGGATGTCAACAACGTAACGCAGTGAAAGTATAAATTCTTTCTTCGATGGGTATGTGCATTCTAAAACATCGTTGAAGCAGTTCATAAAACAATACGAATGAGCATTATGAAATAAAGTTGAAAATGAATTCCAAGTAGATTTTAAGTCTTATTCACAGATGGTGCCCCGTGCAACAAAATATGAGATGGAAAAGCAATTCCAGGTAGTTTATACAATTTCGAAGTTTCAAAAATTTCAAGATGAGATAACTGGGAAGGTATAATGTGAAGTGATATCTGCACCGAATACATATCCGAAGAAGACATATGAGGTTGAGGAAGATGTCATTTACGAAGAAAATGTTCGGAAGAAAAAGTTTTCGGTCACATTTCGTGTAGAGGATTGCGATAATACTTGTAGTTGTCACCTATTCGAGTTTCATGGAATTTTGTGCAAACATGCCATATTAGTGTTGATGCGTAACAGCGTCACATCACTACCGGAGAGGCACATATTGAAGAGATGGAGAAGAGACGTTAGTAGAGCCCACACGAGGGTCGTTGTGAACTACGATGGTTTGGTTAGCACGACTAGCCAGTTGAGGTACAATAGTATGTGTGAAGTGTTTTCTAAGTTGGCAGACATTGCCGCAGATGACGAAGAGCTAATTCGTGCAATAATAGATTGGATTCGATATCAATCCGAATACATGATGTCTACGAGGACGAGTTGTGGAAATAATAGCATTTCCCTACCTAGTTTGCATTTAGGCTCCCAGTTTAGAACATCACATGACACAGGCAGTAGTACCATACAAGATCTGAAGTGCTCAAAAAGAAAATGTGCGCCAAAGAAACTGCGTAATAAAAGCCCATTGGAGTCGAGCTCGAAGAAAGCATAGGTTATTTTTATTTGAAAATATATTTTTATATGTCATACATTCGTTCGAACGAATATCAAATATCAATTATTCCCATGTCACGAAGGTAGCATCGACTTCAAGCAAAGGACAGAGACCAAGAGCAAGGAAAAACAATCTTGGACACAATGCACCTATCGTTCAAACCCCGCAACAAGCACAATATTTGATGCTCCCACCATTCTCAAATTCACAAGTTATATTTGTAAGTATTTATTATCGATCAATGTATCGAAGTCATTTTTTTAAAATTCAATTTTCATGTCATGTAGGGCGACGAGGAAAGTCACGCACTAACTCAACAATTGCCATCTGCAAATTTTATTCCCACGGCAACTTCAAATGTTTTAGTCAATTATCAAGGTAAGTATATGGTTTCAAATGTATATTTAGCACATTCAGATGTTAACATTTGTTGCCAATGGGTGTTTGACATAAGAAATTCTATAATATAGCAACCTATTAATAATTGAATGACTATTTGAAACTAGATCAATTTTCTGTAATATAGCAACCTTTGAAATAGTCATTGCAATTTGATGTTTTAATGTTTATGTTAGGTAATACAATGCCATACTACTGTCCTAATTTTTCGTACAATGTTGGAACACAATTGGGAATCGTTGAGGAGACATTGAGATCGTATGCAACGGGTGTTTTCCCTCTTGGATTTCATGGCGTAAGTTGTGTCTTTTTTCCCATACAAATAGCTATTTTCATACCGTTCTCCAATTTACTTGCTAAACATTATGAATATAGTCATTCCAGCCATTGCCTCCTCCAAGTGCCATAGCAAGTTGGATGTCAACTGCCACCCATTCCATTCCTCAGGCTGTTGTTGCTAGAGTTCCTTCTAGTCTTTTTGATAATCAAACTTCTGGAAAGGCTTATCAAGATGCTGCAAGTGGTATTAGAATGGCCTCTCAAAATGTTGGTTCATCGAGGAGACCACCATTTAATCTTTGTAATGCAGCTCAACAAACGGGTTATGAAAGCGGATTTTGAAGAATTCTTGTTGTAATTTTAAAAAAACAAAAGTCGATTTCGATTTCTTTAATATAGATTGAGGATTTCTCTTTTTCAGCATTAAGTCACCGGTATACCAATTACCAGGTTATGCATTGTTGTTCTTATTGATGAAAGTAATTCTGGACCTGCCATTTTTCTAATTAAGATCCTGGATTATTACATCGAAGAGTTGAATCTCTTGTTCACATTTGGCTACCCGCTCGATGGTCTCTTTCGCTTATTTTTTGGACACCTTGGCAACATTAGCTATTGTTAGCAAATGGGAATTTGCAACACTAACAATGCGTTTAAAATGACTTCTCCCCATTTGCTAATTTACTGAGAGGATCTCCATCTCCTTGAATGATGAAACCCATTAAATGAACAAAATAATTCTAAAATACATGATAAACCCAACAATCAACACTAATAAGATAAAGTGTCAATCCTGGGTATAGCAAAGGTTGTCCAAATTTCCTCTTTGCACAAGTATCTAAACTGTGGGTCAATGGAAAGATAATACTCTGGGATATAAGCCTATAAACAAAGAAGTAAGAAGTTACGTTCTTTAATAGTTTCATCCATTTTCATAGAAAAATATGCATTTCAAGCACCACTATTTAAGCTCGGCCAATTTATAAAAGCCAACATAAATGAAAGAGATGCGCCTTTCAGTAGATTACCATTTACTATGTTCGTCGGTGCAGCACAAACAAATAATGAGAGAATCAGGGAAGCTGTAAATGATTTTGGGCATACCATTGTTTAAAAGAGGAGGAATGAGTCGGTTTAGGTTTTACACGGTTATGGGCCTTTTTTTTAATCATTTAACAGCATTTAGTGGCCATGTTAGATTTTTTGAAATGCTGTACAAAATCTGTAAACAAATTTGCTGTACAAGGAGCATTATCCTATTTTAAATCTTGGACATTTCTCGATTCTTACGTGTATATATATACCTACGAACACACACTAATCACTCTTACTAAGTACAACTTACAGTTTTAGGGCCTATTTGAGCCGAATTAAAATCTGATTTTAATCTAAATCAGAGTCAAACAATCAATATTAACCACATCTTTCATGGATCCCATACCATTTCAACCACACATTTCAAAAACTTCTATCATAATCCACTAAAAATCTAATTTTAATCCCCAACAAACACCCTCTTAAAGTACAATATGCATAACAGTCAACAATGGCTAAAGCTACTCATCTATCTCTTTTCCGTTTCCTCATTCATTTCATTTCAGGTAGGTATGCTATGTTTACTTTTACTCTCTCATGTGAACATCGCCCTAAAAGAAACATAAAACCTATGTAAAGTGACATTACTTTTGATTTTTCATAATGTGAATTATCATTTACTTTTCCTAATAATGTTTCTGCAGTTGGAAGCCTAATATCGGCGAACGAACAAGTATGTAAGGCCCATACCAATACACGATATGAGAATCGAAACACTCAATAACCAAAATAGATAAGTAAAACTACAGAAATTAAAACTTGTACACAAGAATTATTTAGGTCGTAGTTCCGGAGGTTCGGTGATCGCTTCTCACACCTACATCCCCCGTTGAGCATTCATAAAAGGAAATATGCTCAGATGTACTAAATCAGGCACAAGATAGCCACGTGTTATCAATCCAGATAAGAACACTTCAATTAAAAGAAGCATGTTTTGCAAACACGTTTAAGAGCCAAAATGCTGGGAGCACATAGGGTCGGGTTCTAGTCCAACATTCTCCACATTGCTACCAGATTTTTGACTGTTAGTGCATCTAGGAACATAAACACTGATCATTTCATTTGCTCTAAGTATTAACATCAAGATAACAATGAATCAATAGAAAGAAATTTAAGAAGGTTAAAATTTTTGTTTAAATGAATCACTTTTGTACCCATATCTAAAGGATTATGTTGAGTTGCAATCTTTTCAATCTTTATTATACCCTTAGAAATAACATCTCTAATGAAGTGATATTTAACATCAATGTGCTTAGTTCTATCATGAAACATGGGATTTTTACTAAGATGTATAGTACTTTGATTATCAGAAAACAAAGCAGTTTGTGTATCAACAAAACCAAGTTCAGATAATAATCCAGTTAACCACATTCCTTCCTTTATAGCATCAGTGGCAGAAATATACTCAGTCTCAGTAGATGACAAAGCAACAATCTTTTATAATTGAGATTTCTAGCTAATGACACTACCATATAAGGTATAAAAATAGGATGAAGTTGATTCCATATTATCTCTATCACCAGCAAAATCTGAATCAGTGTATCCATTTAACAAAACACTATCTTTATTAGATTTAAAAACTACGCTTAAATCAGCAATACCTTTCAGGTACCTTAATAGCCATTTTAAAGCATTCTAGTGATCTTCTCCAGGATTACTCATAAATCTGCTTAATATACTAATGCTATGAGCAAGATCAGGCCTAGTACAGATCATCAAGTACATAATAGAGCCTATAACATTAGCATAAGGTATTATGGACATTCGAGCATATCTTCTTCAGTTTTAGGACATATTCAGAGACAATTTATAATAATTTGCAAGAGGTAAAGTCACAGGTTTGCAATCATACATATCAAACTTTTTCAACACTTTAATCACATAATCACGTTGGTTTAAAAACAACGAATCATTTTCTTTATTTCTAACAATTTGCATAACCAGAATTTTCTTGGCCGCACCAAGATCTTTCATATCAAACTCATTTTTTAACTTCAGTTTAATATATTCAATTTCACCTTTGTCACAACTAGCAAGCAACATATCATCCACATAATGGACAAGATATAAAGAATTTTTACCTGTATTACTTTTGCAATACATGCAAGTATCATATTGACTTTTTCTGAAGCCCAATTTCAACACAAAAGAATCAAACATTTTATACCATTATCTAGGGGCTTGTTTTAACCCATACAATGATTTCTTTAACAAACAAACAATGTTTTTAGGATTACCTTTCTCAAAGCCAATAGGTTATCTCATGTAAATAGTTTCATCAAGTTCGCCATATAAGAAAGCAGTTTTAACATCAAACTGATCAAGTTCCCAATTAAATTAAGCAACAAGAGCAAGTAAGCATCGAATAGTAGTGTATTTAACTACAGGTGAAAAAATCTCAGTGTAGTCAATGCCCTTCTTTTGAGTAAAACCTTTAGCTACTAATCTAGCTTTATATCTTAAGTTATTACTACCATTTTCTCCATGCTTAATTTTATAGATCCATTTACAGTCTATAATTTTCTGCCCTTTAGGCCTTTGAACAAGTTCCCAAGTTTTATTTGTAAACAAGGAAGCCATTTCTTCTTCCATAGCAACTTTCCAGCCTTTACTTTCTTTACAATTTATGGCATCATCATAAGTGTTTGGTTCATTTTCAAACTGTTCTTGATAGGTAAACAAAGAACAAAATTTTCATTATCAAATCTGGTGGAATGTCTGATCCGTCTTCTCTCTCTATCCCTTGTGAGTTGATACTCATCAAGAGGTAAAGGAGAAGACTCGGAATGGTCAATGTTCTCAGGTTGATCAGATTCAGTTTCAGGTACAGTATCAACACCTTGTTCTAGGTTTTCAATAACAGGTTTAGAATTATCCAGGCTATTACTAGATGACTCCACCTCAATTTGAACATCCTTCTCAGTTAGATTATTATCTTTTCCCTCAAAGCAAGGCATCAATGATTCACTGAAAATGACATCTTTTCTAATTATCACTTTAAATCCTTTTTCAGATTTAACCCATAGTCTGTACCCCTTAACATGATCATCATATCTTAAGAACACACATTTAAGTGATCTAAGTTCAAGTTTACCAATGTTTTGATGAGCATATGCAGCACAACCAAAAACTTTCAAGTAAGAATAATTCACAGAATTATTAGACCAAACAACTTCAGGAACAACAAAGTTTAAAGCACTTATCGGACTTCTATTAATCAGATAAGCAGCAGTTTTAACTGCTTCACCCCAAAACATTTTTGGTAGACCAGAACTCAACAACATGCATCTGACCTTATTTAATAAGGTTCTATTCATTCTTTCAACCATGCCATTTTGTTGTGGTGTATAGGTAACAGTTCTATTTCTCACAATGCCATGCTCTTTACAAAAATGGTTGAATTCAAAATTACAGAATTTTAAACCATTATCAGTTCTCAAGATTTTTATTTTTAAATCAGTTTGATTTTCAACCTGTGTTTTCCATTCTTTAAACACAGAAAAGGTCTCATCTTTAGACTTCAGCAAAAGCACCCAATTTTTCTTGAGAAATCATCAATAATAAGCAAGTAATATTTAAAACTAGATAGTGTAGACACAGAAGCAGAACCCCACGAGTCAGCATGCAAGTACTCAAGTTTTTGCTTAGATCTATGTGTTCCAATTAGAAAAGGAAGTTTAACCTAATTCCCTATAATACATTGTTCACAGGAATCAGAGTCTCCAATGTTTAATTTTCCAAAGACACCTTTTGATTTCAGAAAATTCAAACCATTTTTGCTAATGTGACCAAGTCTTTCATGCCAAAATTTTGCCAAAGTAAAATTTTTAGGTATGGCAGAAGCAGTCAAACTCAACAAAGGTTTAGCATTTAGGTAATACAAACCACGTCTCTTAGGGGAAGATATAACTAAGTTACTTCCCTTAAGAATTTTAATATATCCTTTCCCCATATTAATGTTAATTATCATCTAACATGCCTAAGGACATTAAGTTCCTTTTTAAATCTGGGACAAATTTGGTTTCCTTTTGAACCAAAATATTTCCATTTCTAAAAGGAGTTTAACAGTTCATATTCCACTTATTTTGCGGGCATAGTTATTTCTCATTATAACTTGCCCTCATTTGGTTTTAACAAAATCAATGAATCAATTTTTGTTAGGGCACATATGAAAAGAACATCGTGAGTCAAGTATTCATTCATCACTCAATTTTTTTCCAATAGTTACAAGAACTAGACCATTCTCAATTTTGGATTTATTATAAGAAAGGACAGTATTTCCTTCTTCAAAAACTCTCTCTCTCTTGATTCATTTTTTTTAAAACAGTTTTTAGCAAAGTGACCAATTTTACCACAGTAGAAACATTTCTTGTCCTTGGCATTATTCTTGGTCTTATTCCTTTCAGTCCACTTTTTGTTGTCTTTTGAAAATTTTGGATGATAATCAGATTTAACAAAACTTTTTCCTTTTGATATTTATCTCAGTGTGACTAGTACTTAACTCAGTCTTAATCTCTTGTGCCTTATTTTTCAAAGCATTGATTATTATATCAGGACTAATGTTCTTATACCTGTCACTTATGGAGTTTAACACAACTACAGGTAATTGATCTTTTGAAAAAATTTCAAGACAATTGGCCAAGTCTTGGGTAAGTTTAGTAAATCTGTTCAAGTTTTCATCAAAATCAACTGAATGATCCATTTTAAAAGAAAAGAATTGCTTTAAAAGAAAATATTTGTTTGGAGTGGTTTTGGTCACATATTTGGCATGAAGTTTGGTCCACAATTTTGCAGCAGTTTTAGTTTTACCAATACTTCTTATCACATTTTCAAATAAGTATAAGAAAATAGTACTCCATGCAACTTCTTCAAGTTTAGACTTCTTAGCAGGAGTAATTCAGCAGGCCAACTATCATTCAAACCTTTAACACATTTCATTTGCATTAAAATAGCTTTCATTTTCTGACTCCACCAGTTAAAATCAAATTTTCCATCAAACTGACTAACTTCAAATTTAGCAGAAGCCATGTTAAAGTCAATGCAGACACACGGGCTGATGACGAATTACACAATATGCAAAAACAATAAAAGCACAGAAAATCACAGTAAGAAAATCACAGTAATAGACACAGTAGAATAAGATTTTCAAATAACAGCTAATATCAAAGAGTATACAGATCAAGACTCTAAAGAATACACATTATCAGAGATCACAAACTATGTTTCACTGATCTCTCCAACAAGATTCTCTAGGTAACACACCCAAACTTAATTTATCTCAGATTCTAAGAGCCTCACAGGAGCTCTTGGACAAAGATTAGTCTCAAGGGATTTCAACGGTGTACGAAAAATCAAGGGTATAATTAAGAAACCCTAATTTAAAAGTAAACATTTTAAAATTAAAAGATCTCACCAAGCGAGTTTATATAAACTCGATTCCTTGTGATTTTCTCAAGAGCGGACTCAAATCTTTCAGGATCTGAAGCAGGTCTGCCTCCTTCTCAAAGATCTAAACAACTTATTCCACCAGTCCAAGCTCTGATACCACTGTAAGGCCCAGACCAACACACGATATGAGAATCGAAACACTCAATAACTAAATTAGACAAGTAAAACTGCAGAAATTAAAAGATGAATACAAGAATTATTTCGACCGTAGCCCCGGAGGTTCGGTAATCGCTTCTCACACCTATATCCCCCGTTGAGCATCTATAAAAGAAAATATGCTTAGATGCACTAAATCAGCCACAAGATAGCCATGTGTCATCAATCCATGTAAGAACGCTTCAATTAAAAGAAGCGTGTTTTGCAAACACGTTTAAGAGCCAAAATACTGGGAACACATAAATGGACCGAGTTCTAGTCCAACAAAGTAACTTCAAATGCATTTTCAGTTTCAATTAAGGAAATAGAAATGAACAAAAAGAAATTGCCTGACTCCAAATTTATCGAGAATTGTGTGGTTTTGTTGCAGAAAACTTGGTGCGTGGCAAAGCTTTCATCCGAACAAGGCACTCTATTGGCAAATATTAACTATGCATGTTCGTAGGTCGATTGTAAGGTTCTGCAGAAGGGTTGCTCTTGCTTTATACCAGATAATCAATTAACCATGCTTCAGTAGCTATGAATCTCTATTATCAGTCTAGGGGAAGGAACCATTGGAATTGCTATTTTAGGAACTCTGGACTCATTGTACTAACTGATCCAAGTAAGATTTAAAAAAAAAAAAACTCCAAATATTTAAATTTATTATATTTAGTGCCTCCATTTAAAAATAAAATAAAATTAGAGAGAATCATTTTGATAATTTCTGAATAATGTTGTTCTATGGATACAGGCTATGGGAGCTGCATTTATAGATAAGGGTGATTCGGGATCTGCAAAGAAATGAGATTTGCATGAATACTGGAATGATTAATACTAAGGGTCTGTTTGTTTGCAAGAATGGAATTTGAATGAAAAGAAAATAAATTTCAGGGAATTGAATTGCGTATAACTTGTTTTTACCGAGAATTGACAATTAATTATATTTGATTGGTATAATTTTTCACCTAAAAAATGTTGAAATTTGGATATTTTGATATTCGTTTGACTTTGTTTTCCATAAAAATTGTCCAGTAAAGGATATAATTTGTTTCAATTGTTAACAAAAAAAAATCATTTTCCCACTAAAGTGGTGGAAAAATCAATTCAAGGAAAAACAAGAAAATGGGGTTACGTGGGGCTTAAGAAGGAAAATCATTTGTCAAGAAGAGTTTGCCTATCAAACAAGTAAAAATGTGAAATGGAAAACAAATTCCTAGTTCCATGAAAAATAAATACTATCAAACAGGACCTAAAAGAAAGTCTCATGTATTATATGTTCTCTTTTTATTTTTCCCTATTATCGTGTCTAGTAGAACACCTAAAAAGAATTTTGATGTTTTTTTTAACTATCAACTATGAAAATCGTGTTAGTGCTATTGTTCAATAAAATCGTAAGCGCAGAGTACACACAGTTTGATAGTTGACTAATCTAACTACTTTCTAAGAAATTCATAAAGAATAGAGCCCTTTTTTGTTACTTTTGATTGGCACCCTCGTTTTTGTTTTTGTTTTTTGTTTTTTGTTTTTTTTTTTTTTTTGACTTATTTAAAAGTAGGAGAGATAAATACGTCTTTTTTCTCTAAATTAACAATTTTTTTCTAAACATAAATTGTGAAACTTGTATTCATTTGAGAATTAGAGTGATGATGGAAAGCCGGTAATGTAAATGTAATAAAGAGATGCTACACTTACATGTGTAAGGAGGGGTGGTTGGGGTGGTAAAATTCACAGACACTCACAAAATGTAGGGGGGGTGGGTTTTTTTTTTCATTTTTTATTCATTGTGGGTCCTACATATGTGAGAGAATGTAAAACATATGTAAACAATCCTTCTGTACATATAGTTTTTTCCATGTAATAATGAGTAAAAAATTGTAAACTTTTCGTACAATTAAAAATTTAAAATGTGATTCGTTTACTGAAAAATGCAATAGGATATATTTAGCCAATTTCTAACCATCAATTTCTCTCCAAATGACCTCAACGCGGTAGAGCCAAGAACGTCAATAGGGGTAAGATCGACATTTTAATTCCCCAACAAAAGACCAAACCTCCATAAATCGTAGCCAAATCTGTAGGGTTTCTACTTCATCTCTGCCATTGAGAGAACCGATCGTGCCATTTCTTTAGCCTCTGGGTTCCGTTGCGGGCATATAGGTTTATAGCTTTCATTTTGTGTTCTTTCCTTAGAGAATACTGAGGCAAAATGAAATCTTGGCTCGTTAATTCTCTTCCTTCTTCATCTTCATCTTCATCTTCACCTTCACCTTCATCAATCTCTCCTCGAATTCTTTTTTCTCTCATTCCCCACAATAGTATATCATCTTCCTCTACCATCCCAGAAGTTATATATGTGCCCGGTCCCAATCCTTCTGGTATTGACACCAAGCGAACCTCAGAGTCCGAAAATTCTAGCAAGATCAAAACTTTTCAAATTCCTATTTCAGAAAACCCAGTTTTAACCCAAACTCATGTCATTGAAACTCTTTTATCTCATAGGAATGACCCA
>CAIGRN010168398.1:0-10349 GCA_903798345.1 Fraxinus anomala | reverse complement strand
CTTAAAACACAAATGAAAGAAACTTGATAATTGATTGCTTGAAAGTTAGAAATTACAATTGCTGAAAGCATTAAATTACAATGGCTAGTGCAGGGGGCGAACATTAAAAAGTTTGAAAGATTGTTTGAAAAACTAATACCCCCTATAATAGCATTCAGAACAAAAACCTAAGTGATAGGAGTAGACATTTAAATGACGAAAAATAATACTAAACGTTTACCAGTGTCATAGCTATTTTACAATTGAAATAAACTATTACATGGAAATGAAATTATAACTCAAACTAGACTAATATTTACAATATGCGGTTGAAGTTGGGCAAATTGCGGCTACGATGGGGTCAAGGGGTTTAAGCAAAGCAGCGATCCTTGACACCTTATTTGGTTTGGTTTGGTTTGGTTAAAAATCGTATTTTTAATAGATTTTGATAAAAGTTGATAAAATGTATGGTTGAAAATAAATTTATGACAAAAAATTTATTTATTCCTCTCAGTTTTAATAAAAATACTACGAAGAAGATGTTTAGTTAGTACTTAGTAACAAAATTTACTCGCACAATATCATTCAATTATATTCCGTCTATCTCACCGAAAGAGCTATAAGAGCATGCAATATTGGACAAAGTTGGACACCAAAAATAAAAGGCATTTTTTCTTCTCAGTAATGTTTTCGTAACTAAAAATGAAATATGTACATTTTTAACACATCATATTAGCCTTATTTGACTCTCATTAAAACAAAACACTTTATTTCTCATACCCATTTTCAATCATAAAATAAAATATCCAGCACTTAAATTCAAAACTTTTTCTTACATTTTAACCAAATATCCTTTAAAAAAATCATTATTCAAAATATCATTTTCTCCTTAATTTCTCTTTATAATGACCATCAAACATGGATTAAATGATATCTATAAGATCAAATGTTGCCACCTCAAACTCGACCTTAGACTCCAAATGCTTGAGGTCCTCTTTCCTCTTACGTGGAGGAAACTACCTCGAGCATGGGAAATCCCAAATTGTTAACCCAACAAATATAATCCATCACCCATTCTATAACCCCGACCTCTAGGTCCTTAAATCCAACGTCGACACAGAGTCCCTTACATATTCTGCATGGGCAAACCTCTTCACCTCAACGAGGTGCAGGGTCTCATGATCCACCTAAGAATCAACTTAAGGCCTATACTTAAGCCTAATATAGCATAGGACACAGAGGTTGAACCTCTATAACTATCAAATCTTGGTGTATCAACAAGGGAAATACACTTTTAATAGGAATCTTGACGCACTGCAAAACAAGGAATTTAAATGACAACCTTAAAAACATGAATTTTGAAATCCATCAAATTATGAAAAATTAAACTCACGAATTTTATTGATGAAAGATAATAAAAAAAAATAAGATAATGATTTATTTATAAGGGTTTACATGAAAATTTAGTTTAATAGGACTTAAATTAATGAAAATCTAGTTTAAACAAACTAAAATAGAATTTGAAATAATAAATGACAACAATAGCGCTAAAACTCTAAAAATTGATTTGTTTAGTCCTAAATGAACTCGGATGGTTGAAATCCGAAATTTGAATGTTCTAACTATTATTTTTTCCCATTTTGATCAAATTCTTCAACAATATGTTCTACATCAAATCTTGCATTCATACGCTTGGACTGCAACTACTAAGTGTCTTAGCTCATGAGACCATACGTGGTCTAATTCTTCTAGGATTAAACCATGATGTACAATTACACATTCTCACAATAAAATATTTTGCTCGTAACTTAAAATTTTTCTCAATTTTTTAACTACATATTCTTCTAAAAATTACTATTCAAAATTTTATTTTTCCCAAATATGGTTGTCAAACAAGGGCCATGTGTGCTTCTCTACCGGTCATATCTATACACAAAAAATTGTCCTAGAACTTAAATTATCTAAATTCCTCAAAATGCAACTCTAAGCGATTGTTTGGCACAACTTATGAAAATTATTTTTTCTAAAATTTATTTTTAATCACATTCTATTAATAAAATATTTTTTTATTTTTATTTTCTAATCACCTACTCTTCAAATGGAGATGCTAGAGTCCAAAAAATAAGACCGACAGTGACGAGTACGGCCCCAACGGGCTCGTCCTCTCCAGTCAAACTCCAGAGTCAGTCAAAGCAGCTCTGTAAGCCTATGGCCCGCTCCCTGCAGTATATAAAGAGAAAAAGGTTGGCTGACATGGCACGACAGGCCCTGACATCCACAAAATGAAAATTGTCCATCAAGGACAAATTTGTCTTTTCAAATCCTACTTAAATATGTCTTAATTAATATTTATTTCTGGATTATGGTGCAAACCAAATGATTAAGGCACTTGCACTGTCCACTAAATCTTCTTTCTCAGATGAAAATAGATTCACGCTAGATTAGATTAGACTACTGATCTATTTTTATCTTCACGTGGTTTACCTTTTGAGATCTTTTACGCTTCGCTTTTTATAATTTTTATATTCTTTCTTGAGTTTTGTTACACGGTGTAAAGGTATAAGCCCCTCTTTGATTCGAATTAATTTAAATTTAAATTAATAATTAACTTTAATCAAATATTTTATGATATTCATAAAATCTACTAAAAGTCTAATTTTAATTTCTACCAAACATAAGTTAAATATTTTATCGAGGATGTGTCACATGATATGTCAGCTTGAATTGGACCTACAAATTCAGCCTTTGTTTGAGCTCCATTTTGAAGAAAAATGTATTTTGGAATAGTGATTTTTTTGAGAATGTGTGGTTAAAAAAATAAGAAAGAATTATCGATTTACGTGTAATATTATTTTATTGAAAAATATCTAGTTGAAAATTAATTTTAAAAAAAATTAATTTTTGTAAGAATGAGACTCAAAGCAAGTGCTCAATTTTATTTATGTTCTTCTATGCTCAACCATTTTCATTGGTTGAGATAGTTTAAATGGTATTTGACTTCAATTATGCTAATTAGACATAATAGTTGATATAATGTCATATAAAATTTTATCGTTGAAGTGTTTAAAATACAGTTAACTTTTTCATCAAATCACATCTTGTTAATACCAATTATGTCATTCTATTTGTCGCCTACTTTCTGACAAAGTAGTATAATTCGTTTGACTTAACTATAAATTCAAAGTAGACATACTATTCTATTTATAAGTTAGCTTTTTTATAAATAAAGGAATTACTTATTTCAAAAGGATTCTGTTACTTGTACATAAAAAAGTGCATTAGCGATTATCGAAAATAATGTGGAGAGAAAAAATTGGATGAAAAAATTAATTGTGTTTTAAACTGACAAATGATAGAGTGATATGTGACATTATGTAATACATTATGTAAATCTTAATGTACATGTAGCAAAATCCATTTTAAAAATAAATTAATCTACTTGTATACATATTCTCTCTGCCTTGTATTACACTTCCTTATGTGTGAAAAATCTAACAATGCATTGAAAAATGTGATGTTAAAATTAATGTATCAAAATCTGTCAACTCAACAAGGTGTAAACTAATGTGTCAACTTTTATGTACATATAGCATAATTCTTCAAAAATAGGGTGATACGACGGCAATAATTTTTGCAGATACGAATAAGTACGGTTATGAGAGTTTACTTATAAGTAATTTTTTTAAGTTAAAGCCAATAGACATGGAAACGATTCACATAAAACTGAGCATATCTTAGTTTTTCTTTCGCCTTTACCTCTGTTTAATCATCAACATATTTGATCAAAGATTCAGAACCGGATGAAAATAAAATGAAAGTTAGTTGATAGTACAATTAAAGATCTCCTTTCTTATTGTCTTGCCATGGCTAATGAGCCGAGGGAGTACAGAAAAGGGAACTGGACGGTTGAAGAAACCACGGTTCTTATAGAAGCAAAGAAAATGGATGACGAGAGACGATTAATGATTAGGCATGGTGGCGAAAGCAGTAGTTCTGGCAAACCAGGAGAATTAAGATGGAAACGTGTGGAAGATTACTGTTGGAAGAATGGGTGTTTGAGAAGCCAAAACCAGTGCAATGACAAGTGGGATAATTTGATGAGAGATTTCAAGAAAGTGAGAGAGTATCAGAGGAGAGTGGCAGGCGGTGGTGACGACGGAGGAGAGAAATCTTATTGGATGATGGACAAGAATGAGAGGAAGGAACACAGCTTGCCGTCAAATATGTTGCCTCAGATATTTGATGCATTGGTCGAGGTAGTGGAGAGGAAAGGTCCGACGGTGATGGTGGGCAGTGGAGGTAGTGGTGGCGTGATTGTTTCGGCTGCTGCGCCTCATACAATGCTTTTACCCCTCCAGCCACCGGCGCAACCACCAACCCGCCCCTTTGCTGAGCCTTCGTTCCCCACAGTAGGTACTCTCTTTCACATTTTTTCTAGAAATAAAAATCTACATCTTGAGGATTATAGGTGACATTATTTTTGAGCTAACTAATTATAAATTGAATTATACTTCAGATTCTGATACGAGTGGGCATTCAGAATCTCCAGCCAAGAGAAGAAGAAGCAGCCGAGAACGAGGAGGTGATGGTGGCGCCGGCGCCGGCGCCGTGGGTGGTAGCAATTTACAAGAAGTTTGCAGTGCAATTTCTCAGAGTGGTTCCATTATAGCCGAAGCAATTCAGTCACGTGAAGAGAGAGAAGAGAGAAGACACATAGAAGTGTTGAGTTTGCATGAGAGAAGACTGCAAATTGAAGAGTCAAATGCTGAGATTAACAGGCAAGGCATTAATGGCCTAGTTGATGCCATTAACAAACTGGCATTATGCTTGTTGATGGATTTCATGTTGATGCCATGTTGTTTACTATATTTATTTCATGTTGTATTTAATTCTCTCGACTGGTTATGGTCATTATGCTTGTTGATGGATTTCATTTTGTGTTTGTACTTGTACTTGTTAATGGATTACAAGGAATTTTGAAGGCCAAAATGAATAAAAAATCAACGACATTTAAGTCTCCTCATCCCCACATATTTATTTGTGTAAAAGACAAAGCGGGCATAGAAATCCTAATAATTCAACAAAAAAAAATCCACGACCATCACACAAATCACATATTTTTACATATGAGAAGTCTCTACACGTCATTGCACTGAAAATTTCGATGTTTAGACAAATAAGTGGATGTTTTCATACATCAACCACAACGATTTTTTATATAAATCGTGGTCTATGTACATAAATCTTAGTGTTTTGATGGGTTTTTTTTGCTGTTGGTGTTTTGTTCCGATTTAGAATTGATTTGCGCTAATTTTAGTTATTCTAGGTTTGTATTTTGCAATGTTTACCAATTTCAGACTTGTATTCCAAAAAGTTTATAAAACCCAAAATTGTATTCCCCGAAGTTTACAAATTCCAAGGTTTATTAATTTGCACACAAAAATTTGAACACTTAAACCTAATCTTCTTCTACTACTACTTCTTAAATACAGATACACATCCCAATTTCATACAACAGCAAAATCAGATTGCTAGAGAGATCCCATCAAATATATTCTAGAGACAAATGGATCCCATGAAGCATAAATCTTAATATTGATAAATGAAATAAAAAAAAAAAAAATCATACCCCCATTTCTCTCTCTAGCTTACTCATCTTTCTCCCTTTAAAATCATACACAATCTCAGTATTTGATGGAAAGTGGCATTAAAAACAAACAAAAATATACCCCCATTTCTCTCTCTAGCTTACTCATCTTTCTCCCTTTAAAATCATACACAATCTCAGTATTGAAAGCAAATCCAATTTATTTTTGTATATATTAGCTTCAAATTTTCATATCCCAAAATAAAACCACTCAAGAAATTCTTGTTTCTGATAATCTCTTAGCGTGGAGATAATGAGACAAAAATGCCATTGATAATTGTAAGCATTTTGACCTTCAAAATCCCTTTTAATGAAGAAATCAACAGATGTGGACAGAAGGGGATCTTTGGCAACGTTTGGTCATTCTTGGGGAATTTTAGGCCAAAATGAAAGGATAGGGTATATTTCACAAAACAGACAAACTTTAGGGGGGCTTATGCCATTACCATAGCTAAATTTAATTGTTCACTTTGATTTAGTTTTTTTTTTATATCAACTTTTTCATTAAATCAAATAGAAGTTTAGTCTAGTATTTAAAAGCATCTCTAAGAGACCTTTTAGATATAAGATCATATATTTTTTAAAGGGTTAATTCTTAAAATTATCTTCTAAGAATATCTCTAAGAGATTTTTTAAATATAAGATACTATATATGAAAGAGTTAACGCTTAAAATTATCCTATAAGAGACTCTTTAATTTATAGAGCAAGTTTGGCTCTCCAAATCTCTCTATAATTAAATGCATTCAAAGTATTTCAATTTTCAATGGATGAAAGTAATATAATAATTTGAAGAGAAGATAGTAAAAATAAAAGGATAGAAAAAACAATAAATATTTTTTTTTAAATTAGTAAAATTAAGTATTAAATATAAAGAATATGTTGGAGTAGTTAAAATTTTTAGGGATAATTACAGCAACGGTACCAAACATTTCATTATGTAGCATATTTTACCCAAATATTTCATTTGTGTCATCCATGGTACCAAACATTCCAAAATGTCGCAACTGAAGTCTAAATAGATGGTTTCTGTCAGTTTGATCATTAGTTGATCAAATAATTGATTTTGATAATAATTTTGACTAATTTTAAAATGTTAAAATGGTAATTTTGTATTTTTTATAATAAAATAACTAAAATTAAAAATTAAAATTAAAAACGTATTTCCACCTTCTTCTTCTCCACCCACCCCACTACGCCGTTGCTATTTTCCCATGTTATATGTCGCATAGTAGCTTTTTCTCACCTTGCCAGAAGTAATCGTTCAAAAATTCCCACCGATCAGGCCAAACATTCTAAATCCCTACAGATTGAAATGCAGCACCGCAATCAATAAAAAAAAATCATTTCCATAATAATTAATTATAATTGAACAAATTTTTGGCGACTAAATGGTGTAGGTAATGCCCTTGCCAAGTCGTCGATGGTTGATTCCCCTCCTCCGTTTCGATCCCCTGGTGGTGGAGCCATAGCTGGACCTTACATCTCCTAAAACTTTTGTGGCGGATCTAATTGAGAGAGAGAGAGAGAGAGAGAGAGAGAGAGAGAGAGAGNTATATATTTTTTAGGTTTAATATAGTATAAAAGGATAAACAAAAAACAAAACTCAATCTTTAAAAAGGCAACGTTCAAGATATATTTTGTAAACAATTTTAAATATACATTTTTTTAAAAAGTGTGTGTGTGTGTGTGTGTGTGTGTGTGTGTGTAGGCTTAGATTTGTTGTAATTCTAGAAGGTTCTAACAGAGAAAGTGTAAAAAAGTGAAAACTTTGAGGAGAAGAAAAATTTGTTGGGTGATGGGAATGAAGGTGGTGGTAGAGGAGATGGTAGTGGTGTCGGCGTTGGGTGGGTGCGGTTGAGCCATCCGATAGTGGTGGTGATGGTTTTGGGGTACGTATGCGTGGGGTGGATGGATGAAGAAGAAGAAGAAGAAGGAGGTAGAAATGAGTTTTTAATTTTAATTATTTGATTTTGGTTATTTTATTATGTAAAGTTACAATTTTAACCTTTTAAAATTAGTCAAAATTATTGTTAAAGTCAATTATTTGGTCAACTAACAATCAAACTAACGAAAATCGTCCATTTGGACTTCAGCTGCGACATTTTGAAAGGTTTGGTACCGTGAGTGCCACAAATGAAAAGTTTGGACAAGGTCTGCTACTTAATGAAAGGTTTGGTACCGCTGCTGCAATTATCCCAAAAATTTATTCTCTAAATTTATAGATACTCTTTAAATTGTAGAATTTGCTTTTTAAAAATAGAGATGCTTTAAGAGACTCTTCAAAATTCCTTTTTGAAATAGAGAGTAAGTTTAAGTCTCGAAATTTAGAGAGCCAAACACTATCTATAATTAAATGCATTCAATTATTTTCAATTTTCTATGGAGGTAAATAATGTAATAATTTGGAGGAAGCTATTGAAGATAGGAAAAGTAAAAAAGTTTTTTTTAGGAGTAGTAAAATTAAGTGCTAAAGATAAAGAGATTGTTGGAGATTATCTCTAAATTTATAGATACTTTCTAAATTGCTAGTAAAGATTCTCTTGGAAATGATGTAATAAGAGAAGATGTGGAACATATACCAAATTAGTATTCTCTTTCTGATTTATTCTTTGGAGTATAGGTGTGGTACGAACTTAAAACCTATACTAATCGACACAAGCAAGTCTTAGGGTTCGAGTTAAAAGTGAATCTTAGATCTCGATAACATGTTGGAAGAGTTAAGTAGTTATTTAGAATCTGAAGTGCTTGATCCCTCTCCCATCATACCATTGGAGAAAGAGGAACTCCATTGCAATGGCTCAAGAGACAAATAGAGCATTCAAGTCTTCAAGATTAAAAAGGGTAAATTAATTTCGAAGGTGTTAATAATTTGAGATCATAAAAAGAAAAAACAAAAAAAAAAAAACCTTTATGCAAGATTGAGTGCTAATACACACATTTTACGATGTAGCGTCTACCAAGTGTAACACAAAAGGCAAAAGAGTAGAAATCTTAGATCAAAAAAAGTTTGAACATTACCATCCCACCTTTTTAGGAGACTGAGACTTCTCTGTCTTGACCCATTCATACTTTGTAGGGATGAAAAGGTTCGATTTTGAAGAAAACTGAATCGAATTGAGAACCAACCATTGGATATTTTATAAATAAACCATTGATTCTATCATTGACCATGAAATTGAATAAAATCGATCTGAATGGTTCCATAACAAATATTTCTAAATTACTAATGAAAACTTTTATCTAGCATAGCGTGGTCTGCGATCTAAGATGCTAATTTATATTAATCTTATGTTTGGTCCTTATTTTTAAAAAAAACTTATTATTTTTTTCGAAATTCATTTTTAACCACGCATTCTCCTATAAAATAATTTTACACGTAAATTCAAAACTTTTTTATTTTATTTTTTAATCATATATTCTCCAACAAAACACTATTCTAAAATATATTTTAGCTCAAAAATGGTGCTCAAACAAGGGCTAAATCTTTTTCTATTATTTGTTTGTAAGGAAGATAATTTTTTTCTAATTTTTTTTACGTATTAATATGTATTTAATTATTTAAAGTGAAAGTGTATTTATACTTTTAAAAAATTATATGACTTCATTTGTAATTTTTTTTTTTATTTAACTGCTTTCTTCTATTTTTGTTTATTTAAAGGCAATCTTTCATTTAATGATCAAAATGAGGAGAAAGAGAGTTTTGTTATATAATTGAAAGGAAGATGATATATTATCCTTAAAAAAAAAAAAAAAAAAAAACGATTTGAGGACAAATTCGCAAAAGACAGAAACAATAAATGCAAATTGTCGTATTATTACTGAATTGTGAAAGATGAATTGTGCTCTTTGTATAATTTTGATTAACAACTTCAAGCTCACAGTATTATATTCTTCCATTTTAAAAATTGTTAAAAAGTATTTTTTAAATCAACAATTTGAATTTTGATAACATCAAAGTTATCGATAATGGTTATCGATAAAAATTGTACAAATAGCTTAATAGGTGAAAGAGAGATGTAATGGAATTACAAAAGGACTGGTCAAAGTTGGCAGTGAAAGATGAGTGGGTGGCCATTTGTGTGTTATTATTGGTGTCAGTGTATATGAAGACTGTGCGGCTCTAAAAGCCTGCCTGGGCTTTTATTTTCTCATCACAGGCAGGACTCAAGACTGACGAGTTATTAGTTAGTGGCTAAAATTTACATTTTTTTTTTCTGACAAAAGGATGTAAATAGTGGGTATTTTCAGCTTTTTCTTTTTTATCTCATTTGCTCTGCGATCGCAGGGATCCGGATTTTCTTCTTGTGCATTATGGTCCCTGTTTACTGTCGTTTGCTTGCCTCACATCTTTTGTAATTTTCAATTCAAGTCCTTAATCTTCCAGTTCATGTCCGATTGATCCTCAATCTCTGAATTAATCACTGTATCCATCATTTTAGCTCAGTTTTCGTTCCTTTTCTTCGTAATCACATTTCAATAGGGGGAGAACATGATTCAATTTGAGCGGTTTGTGGCAAAATTTCAAACCATATCACTTAAAGTGATTTGGATTTTTTTTTTTTAACCAAATTAAACCACTTCAAATTCTAAACCAAACCAATTCAAACAACTTTTTTCAGTTTGGCTCGATTTAACAGAAAAAAATATATATCGAATAAGTTAAATCATAAATATTATTTTAAAATTTCACGTTAAAACATAAATAGTATCATTAAAATATT
>CAIGRN010168352.1:0-12473 GCA_903798345.1 Fraxinus anomala | reverse complement strand
GTGATAACAATGAAGATGAAAAATGGACACTTCTTGGAGTGAATGGTTGTGTAGTATCAATGATAGAATGTTGGTTGTAGACTGAAAAAAAAATTGTGGAGACAACGGAGAGTGAATGGTTGTGTAGTATCAATGATAGAATGTTGGCTATAGACTGGAAAAAAAAAATCATGGAGACAACGGAGAAACCGCGTGTCTCCAGTTGGAAACACGAGGTGTCTCCGTGAGCAACGGAGACACCGACCGTGTCTCCGTTGTGCACGGAGATATGCGGTGTCTCTGTGCGAGGTGGAGACATGGGCGGTGTCTCTGTGTGCAACGGAGAAACAGACAGTGTCTCCGTGTGACTGTTTAACGTCTTTTTTTTTTCTTTTTTCCCCCTCTNATAGTGTCTCCGTGTGACTGTTTAACGTCTTTTTTTTTCTTTTTTCCCCCTCTTCACACAACATCACGCATCTCCATTTTCACTATTTTTTCCTTCCACACACAACCATCACCTCATCCATTTTCACACATATGTCGGAGCCTCCAAGACATACCCACATCAACCCATTCTAATTTATTTGCTTGAATTTATTTTACGTTAGTCTTCGTGTTGTTGTATTTTGAGAGGTGATTTTGTTGTTGATTTGCAAGTAATAAGAATGGCCAAGGCTTGACGAAGTCGTGAGCTCCCTGCACCTTCTTTTGGAACAATTTGGGTATTTTTTTATTCTGTTTTTTGTTATTTTCCTTAGTTTTCTAAGTTGGAAAATTTGTGGGATAGTAATGAAACAAATTGCCTATTTAGTTTCATCGAGGAATAAATTATGGGGATTGACTTTAGATGATATTTATAAATTGGGTTCTGTAAGAAAATTAAGGAATATTTCTGGAATTTGTGGTGGCATTAACGATGAACAATTTGCGACTGGAAATATTTGATTGGTGAAAAATTAGTTTATTTCTGTAATAACATTTCTAATTCTTCTGTGACTTTTAGATATCTATCTTCTGCATAATGTGTGTAAAGAAGTTAAATTCCGTAAATGCTTGAGAATGATTTTTAGCTTATGACGTTAATTGAGTTTATAATTTGATTTTATTTGGGTGTAGTGTGTGTGATTCAAAATGTAATTGGTACATCGCAAGAAAGTGAACGTCGGCGTAGATTGATTTCTTCCTTATACTTATTTCTTCCTTCTACATTTGTTTCAATTTAATTTTTTGCTTTTACTTATGTAAAAATCAATCAAAAAACTTCATATTGGATTACTTAGGACAGACTTAGAATTAGAGTTGGTGTTCCGTGGTGCACAGAGACACCGTGTGCCTCCGTGTGCGCACACCATGTGCGCACATGGTGTCTCCGTGGTGCACGGAGACACGATTTTTTTTAACACCAACTTTAATTCTAAGTCTTGTCCTACGCACACGGAGACAATTTTTTTTAATTGGTAAGAATAACATTTTCACTAAAATGCCTGGAACAAATAATGAATTCTTGGACACAATGCGTGTGACAATGAAAGACCTACAACACCACTTGAGGGAGAGGAAGAATTCACTGATGCAGGGACGAATTTAAGGAGAGCTAGCTCGGTCCAGCCCCAGCCCATTTATTTCTTTTAGTAGAAAAAAAAAATTTATGTAAATTTTTTTTTTCTTGTGTAATTTTTTTTTTTTTTTTATTTATGTATTAGCCGGCCTACAATCCGGTCCTAGATCCCTCCTTGCACTGATGATGATGGAACTAAGTACAAATGGGATCGAAATCTTAAAGCTTGGGTTCCTCAGGTTGGCGTTTGAAATTTTACATTACATTGATGATTTGCTTTTGGATATTTTGCATGTTATTTTTTTCTTACAAAAACAAATGTTACTTCATTTAGGCACCCTCTGCCATAAGCACTACTCTCTATAAATAGTTTGTGAGGCTATTTTCTTCTCATGAAAACACGTTCATTTTCCTACCTTAGTCTTGCATTCTTATCATTTTTTGTGGTCTTCCCCATAAGTTGCATAACAAAGCTTTGCATCTTCCTTCTACTCCAGCTTTTTGTTCAATGTGAGTTCATGTGGGTTATTCATGATAGGAAAACACAACTCAGACAACTGAGGAATATGCTCCGGAAGATATGACTTTTCAGCTAGAAGAGGAGGTCTTTCCAACAAATGTTAATGATCTATCAGCAAAGGAAGTGGATAATGTTGCCAATGAAGCAGAATCAAAGCAGAATGGCAAGAGAGAGTTGCCAGAGGAAACTGTTGATATTAAAACTGAAGAAAAGAAGGTGCTCCTTTCAGATTGTTTTTATGCATATTGTTGCTTATCTCCTAGGATATAGTAAAGGATTGGCCTAATAGATAGATTACATGATTACGCCTTTTGCTACTATCTCCACTCCACCCCATCAGATATTATTACTGTGTTTAACTATTTGTTTGTTTATCTCCTTGGATATAGGAAAGGATTCGTCTAATAAATAGATTACATGATTACACCTTTTGCAACTATCTCCACTCTAACCCATCAGATATTATTGGTAGCATTGTAAAAAAAAAAATTTCTTACGTGCGCACTAAAAATTATGATTGAAACTTCAGCCTCAGAAGAAAGTGGAAGAAACTAATAAGGTGACATTTTCTGAAATCACACCCTCCAGATTATACTGTATCTGAGTGTAATTGTTCATTTTATTTATTTCCGTATAATTGGTTTCATTGATTTGCAGCATGTGTCCAAAGAATGTTTTATGCCTATTACTGCGGAGGAAGAGGCTCAGGTTGCTTGGGCTTTGTCTTGCCTATTACTGTGGAGGAAGAGGCTCAGGTTGCTTGGGCTTTGTCTGATTCCAATAGGTATCTTTTGTTGTAATACTTCATCTTTAATTGGATTAGATTTCTGTGTATCAATTCAATTGTTGTGCATTTTGTTGCTGCTCGATTTATGCAGGAGAAAGAGTTGCTTCTATTTTGAAAAATTCTAACTTTGTTGAAATTCAGATGGGAAGGCTTAGGCAATGTAGAATCTAATGTTGGATGAAAGTATAAATATCCTTACTTGCTTTTCCATTGCGATATGAACACCGTTAATTGTATTTAGGGACAGGTTATGCATCTTATATCACAAAGCTGGCGGTATTATGATAAATATTGCACCTTGCTCTTTTCTGGAGATTGTTTCTCTCTCTATGAAGCGTAAAACTGGAGATTTCTAGAACACGATTTATCATAGTGTTATATATATCTTCTTCAGATTAAGTATATTCTAGCTGAAGTAATGCTATCAAAATTACTTATTTGAATGCAGTACAATTAGAGTTACTCCAATTGGATGGTCACTGTACTTTTATACTGGTTCTTGAGTAGTACTTGTTTGAAAGTACAGCTAAAGTTTCTCAAATTGGTTGGTCCCTGTTCATTATTCAGGTGCTTGAGTATCTGTAGTTGAGGGAGATTCTTAATTTGGAGCATATAAATGGAGGCCCCCTATGTCCAGGAGTGGAGAGGTCAGAGAATATTTATTACTTCATTTTACAATTAAATGTTTACTAAATTGAAACTACGTTTTCTTCGATCTTGTTGGATTGTTTTTGTAAAAATTGCTTAGTGTTCAAATCTAAATGTGAAGGTATACTGACACACTTGTCATAGAGTGTAATATTTAGTTTTTTCAATCATGACTGACAAGCATATAATGGTAAGTCTTTGAAGAATACTCTGCATGGGTTTTTTATGCACCGTCTTATTTGCATTTTGTTTTAGATTGTTAATCTGTGTTTGTGATTTGAACTCTACAAACTTTTGAATAGATTTAAAGAGAAGTTACTTGTTTGAAGAAATTTTCATCTGATACTGATCAACAAGAAGCATTCTCATCAAAGCATTCTCATTAATGTTTATCGTAAACAAAAGAATTGTTGTCACCTTGGAATGCTATGATCAAATAATGTAACTTTTTATAGTCTTTTTGTTTATAATATCTCTACGTTTTAAATTTCTTCTAAATTGTATGTAATGGTGCCATACAGCTTTAGAGATTCAATTATAATTCTGACAGAACATGCTGACAAACAGGTACCACAAATAAATTGCTTTCCATTTCATGTCAATTAGTTATTTTGCAGCCATGTTTGTTGAAATTTTTTAGAAAGACTGAAACATGTTTTTTGAATGGAAAAAGAACATCGACAACCTTTTATAGTTAATTTTGGATTGCATTCGAGTATCCCGGTTGAAAACTAATCAGCATCTTAAAGTTTAAACACACAAAACTGCATTTGAGCACCCTGGATTGATTTGGGTTAGTCTACTAGAAGTTTGTGTATGTCCCATTATGTTTTGTAGGACATGTCCCTTTCAATTTCTTTTTTGTTTAATCAATTTTCACACACACACACACACACACACACATTGCATCCAAGAATTCATTTTTTCATCTAGGCATTTTAGTAAAAATGTTATTGTTACCACTGCTTAAAAAAATAAAAAAATATTGAAAATGCCTCCATGGTGCACGGAGACACCGTGTGCGCACGGACGTGTGTCTCCGTGCACCACGAAGATGCGGATCGTGTCTCCGTGGTGCACAGAGACACGTTTTTTTTACACACCAATTCCCTAACTAATCAATTGGTCTTTACTCCTATTTTCATTTTTTTTTCCAGAAAAGTTCGGCACAAGATGTTCAATTTATCGGTGCATGCACAACACCTCCAAACCTGTGCATTGTGACTAGTAACTCTATTAAAGTTTCACTCTATTTAAACCATTTATTATATAGTAATTTTGCGTCCTTTCCAAATATTCACTATAGAGTTTCCCATATCAGCTATGTATTAGTTCAAATCTATTTTCTAATTATGTGAAGTTTTATTTTCCTATTCCACATCAAAGAAGTGCTTTTGCTGATGGTCACATTTCCATTTTTATCAGAGTTCATGTCTAGAGGAAGTGTGTACAAGCGCTAGCACAAACGCTTCTTGGTATTGCTACTTTCCTATTTTTTATTCATCTTTTAATTAGTAACTGGCTATTGTCCTTGGATATTTTCCTTTTAATATTATCCAATGTCGATAGAAGCTGCAGCAGCGAATAGATGTTGCTTATGATAGTTTAATTATCGAACAGCAGGTATAAGCCTTTGGATATTTTCCTTTTAATATTATCCAACTAACGTGCGAAGCACATTCACCCTATTAGTAACCAAAACAACTATCAAATGTTTGTCCACTAGGATCTTTTAAGTAGAATTTTTTTCTACTTTTTTATTAGAAATATCTTGCCTCGCGTGGTTTGACTTGACTTGTGATTGGGTTTGTGCACCAAAAAAAGGTCATGTGCTTCAACCCCTATTTGATGGCCATTGTGCTTAAAAAATAAAGTTTCGAATAGTAATTTTTTGAAAATATATACTTAAAAAGTAGGAATATTTTTTGAATTTACGTGCAAAATATTTTATTGTGTAAGTGTGATTGAAAATGATTATGAGAATTAAAAAGTTTTAAAATAATGATTGTCAATATGCTTTGCTTGACTTGAACTCGAAAGCGTCATTTGTATCATCTTGATTAAAAATATTTATTTTCTATTTTATCATCCTTTTTTTGTTTACTAATATTGAAAGTGATTACTCCACCTTTCAACCCTCAAACCAGGAATTAAATGGACTTATTTTAATTAGTTTTTACCCGTGCATTGCACGAGATTGGTTATTTGTAGGTAATGTTAGCACGTTAAATGTGTTGAATTCTCCTTCATTCAATTATATTTTTTCTATACAATATTTCATAACTTAAATTGTGATATTAGTAAAATTGTATAGTAAATACACTTTACGATTAGGGTTGGTTAACTTGCATATAAATTGGAATTTAAGAAAATGTTCTTACCCAATTTTTGACATAAAATTACAATGTTCTTAACAATTTAATGTTTGAAACAACAAGCATAGAGCCTCATCGAAGATGACATACTGAAGCTGGTGTATGACTATTAACCAATACCATGTCGCATATTGATAATGATCTTATGGTATTTACCCATCGGCTAAGTAAATACAAGACATTTTGTTGGATATGATATTTCGTCTTGTTTATGTGTTTATTATGTCATTGGTCTAGTTAGTTTTAGTTATCTTCTCTAAACATTTATTAATGCCTGCAGTAGCCTCTAAACTATCTCTTTGTACTCATTCAAAAACTCTAGTTGAAAAAACAGGAACTTCCTAAATACATGCCAGAATTTATTACAAAAACATGATGGCAAATTTTAAGGTCAAATCATTAATAAATTAGTTACTAAGCGGCACATAAGAACACTGCAAGTGCAAAACAATGCAAACACATCAACCATGGGAATAAGTCAACTTCTGTTTATAACTGTATTGTGGAGTTTCTTTAGTTGTGTTGTTTAGTATGAATCAAATGAGTGTAACAAATATTTCAAGTAATTTTTTGAGGGGATCGGGGGTAACGCCCCGAAAGGCGGGGATCGAGGGGGCAACGCCCCTCGTGGAGCTCGAGGGCAAACACCCTGAAAGGAATTCTGATTTTCATGTATGTGTTGAAAATATATAATTAATTTATAAGCAAATTTAACTTAATTTATAAGCAAATTGAAAAGACAATTTTTTTAATGTCCTCGCACGGAGACACCATATCTCTGTGCAGAGACTCGTGTCTCCATGTGCGCACGAAGACATGAGTTTTCGTGCGCTGCAGCATAGAGCGCGCATAGAGGAATCTTCCGTGCGCACACAGAGACATGAGTCTTCGTGCGCGCTTGTCTTCGTGCTGCACGGAGACGTGAGTCTCTGTGGTGCTGCACAAAGGTCTTCTTTGTGTTTCACGGAGACATGGTGTCTCCGAGCGGAGATCTTCTCCGTGCACCACTCATAGCTTCTTCTACTATAGCTCCAATTAAATAAAATCACAAAAGAATTAACCAAATATCATAAACCAAAATTTAAAATATGAACTGAAAATTAAAACAATCAATAAAATTATGTTTATGGTCTTTTCCTATGAAAGTGATATGATAAACTTACTTGTTGTTTAGGAGATTTTTAATGGCAATGCATGAGTCGAAAACAATATTTTGCAATCTGAAACCGAAAATGAAAACAAATACAACAATCACGGAATTAATAAATTCATATGCAACCCCTGAAATTATATGAGATAAAGGAAATCATTAAAAAAATATTATTAACAGGAAAAAGCTAGCAAAAGTATAATAAATCCTATAGAAGCAAAAATCAAGTAATATAATACACATCGAGCAAAAATTGAAGCTTGTGAATTAAAAAATGAAAAAAAATGCAAAAATACCTTAAAAGAAAACTAACAAATAAATCTACAAATAAGCAGAGATCTAACAAAAACTTAACTTTCGTGGCTAGATTGAGGTAAAATAAGGGAAAATATGAAGAAAACTTACAAGAAAATCAATAGAGAGAGAGAGACGCTGAAATGAAGTAGAGCATATGACAATAGAAGAGTACTATTGTAGATATTTTAGTCGTTCATACGCGTCATTTGTGAACTCCTCTCCGTTGTGTGCGGAGAAGTCCCGCGTCATTTGTGAACTTCTCTCCGTGGTGCGCAAAGACTGGCGTGGAGAGCGGATCACTTTTTTTTTTTCAAAGTCAACAATTGTGGGCTTACAATTTTTTTTTTTTTTTGGGTCCATATATAGAACAGTGATATATGAGGAAAAATTACAAATAAATAGTAATTCTCAAAGTATCTCTTTTAAGAGAGTAGATATATCACACTCAATTTTTTTTATTTTTAAATTTCGAAAAAAAAGAAGAATAAAGAAATTAGAAAGTTTGATGAGTTGGGCCTCAAAAGATCCGATATTACAATACTTTACGAGCCAAAAAGATCCGACTTGGTAACCCGAATTCGATTGATCAAAATTTTCTCCACTTTTCTTCGCTCATTATTCTACAGCTCCACTCTGTAATTCTCATTTCTCATAATTCATTTCCCGATTGCGTTGTAGTATTGCGGAAGTAAAGAAAAAATGATTGATTTTCAGAGAGATTTTTCGTTCTAATTTCGGCCTTGAAATTCCCTCTAAATCAACAAATTACCAGCCAGATCTCTCATTCATAAATCTCCTTGATCTGTTGCGATTTGTATAATATTGAATTTTGAGGAAGACTAGTAAATAAATTATAATTAAATTAATGGCAGGAGCAGCATCGGCGCTGTTCCTATTGGACATAAAGGGGAGGGTTCTGGTGTGGCGGGATTACCGTGGGGATGTCTCCTCTGTACAAGCCGAACGCTTCTTCACGAAGCTCATTGAAAAAGAGGTATTTCTTATTAATTCATTTCTAGTTTTACGGTTTCTTCTCTTGATTAAACTTACTGAGATATTTGAAATTCTGAATAATTTGTTGAATGTCGTTTAAATTTAGATGAATATAAGGTATTAAATGGTTTGATTGAAGCTGAGGGGAGGCGTGAGCTTTTTCTTTTGTTGTTGGTTAAGTGTAGTTCAGAGGATCGGATTTGTATGCAGAACTTTAGCTTGATCTGATCTTTCTCTTCTATTGATTTATGTTTGCTGAACTTTCTTGTTTACTGATTTCTGCTATTGATCTGACTGACTTTGTTATGATTTATTTATTGAAATTTTTGTTATTAAGACTAATTTATTGAATGTTACTGAATTTTGATGAATGTAAGATGTTAAGTGGTTTGATTGAAGCTGAAGGAAGCATGAGTTTAAGTTAATTGATTGTTCTTTTTGTTTTTTTTTGGGGTGGGGGTCTTAAGAGTTAAGTTTAGTGCAGAGGATCAGATTTGTATGCAAAACTTAAGCTTGGTCTGATCTTTCATTTTCTTCAATTGATTTATGTTTACTGAATTTTATTCTTTTTCAAAAAATAAGCAACTGTCTGGATTATTGATTTCTGCTTTTGATTTAACTGGCTTCGTTACGTTTTCTTATTGAGATTTCCGTAATTAGGAATAATTTTGTTGAATGTGGTATGAGTTTTGATGAATGTAAGGGGTTAGATGAGTTGATTGAAGCCAAATGAAGGCACAAGCATAATATAATTAGTTTTCCTTTCCTTTTTTTTTTTTTGTTTGACGTGTAGTTCAGAGCTTAGGATTTGTACGCAAAACTTTAACTTAATATGATCTTTATATTTTAAAATTGCTTATATTATAGTAATCTTTTTACACGATTAAAATTAAGGATAAAGCAGATGGATTTATTGTAGATTAACTACCTAAATGGTCTAGTTAAGCCTGAAAAAGAATGTGAACATAATTCAGTTCATACAAGAGATAGCTTGACCCAAAATTGAATCTTCACTCGCTTTTTATTTGATTATTTGCCCTTCAAGAAGGAACCACATTTGGTACAATGGTAAATTTGATAATATTAAGTTCTGTGATTCGATGGATTTAAACTTTGATATGAAAATTCAGTTCCATGCATTAAATAATTTTCACACAATATAGTTTGAAAATGACGTCTTCAAGAATTACCTCCTCTTTCCCCCTAAAATTTAAACCTTATCCTGGATGTCACTTTTCTTGGAAGTTCTATGTTTTCTGAAACATGGGAGAAACATAGTAAACAAAAACCACATCACATCAAAGTACATAATTCAGACAGAAGAAAAAAATCTGAAATTTCTCTTCTGTATCCTCTGAGACTGATGTTACTAAATTTTGCTGCATGCCTGCTAATTGGTTGTCCAATTGGTTGTTTTTTTGTTCGAAATAGTATTTAGTTTAAAAATAAACAAAAGGGACTGACACATGGTGTGGTACAATAACCTATTTTAGGATGAGCCAGATTCTCAAGATCCTGTTGTATATGATGATGGTGTCACATATATGTTTATACAACACAATAATGTGTATCTCATGACTGCAACCCGGCAAAACTGCAATGCTGCCAGCCTTCTGCTGTTCCTACACCGTGTTGTTGATGTAAGCTTTATTGGTAATAGAGTTTCCGTATGCTTTTATAATTTAGTTTTTAATCATAAAATTTAAGCTACTTTGTCAATTTGTTGCAATCTAATGGCAGGTCTTTAAACATTATTTTGAGGAGTTAGAAGAGGAATCCCTCAGAGATAATTTTGTTGTGGTGGTAAGAAAATTTGCTCATCTCTTCTTTCAAATTGATAGTTTACTATGAAATGTCAAAGAAATAAACATTTGGATCTTCTAGAACTGATGATGCTTCATGCCTTTGACAGTACGAGTTACTTGATGAAATGATGGACTTCGGTTACCCTCAATATACTGAAGCAAAAATTCTTAGTGAATTCATCAAAACTGATGCTTATAGGATGGAAGTTACGCAGAGGCCTCCAATGGCTGTAACAAATGCAGTTTCTTGGCGCAGTGAAGGGATTCGTTACAAAAAAAATGAAGTAGGTCTTTCTTACTAGCCTTCTTGCTAATTCTTTGAAGGACTGGATTACCTAGCTAGTTTTTGTTTCTTCAGGTTTTTTTGGATGTCGTAGAAAGTGTTAATATACTTGTCAACAGCAATGGACAAATAATTAGGTCAGATGTTGTTGGGGCATTAAAGATGCGGACATACTTGAGGTTTGTCTTTCAATCCTTGATACTTGTCAGTGATGATATATTCTGAAGTGAAGAGAAAGAAGTGGTAATTTGTAACTGGTGTGCTGTATATTCTTAATGGGATTTTATTTGACATTCTGGGCATCATTTGTGGCCTGAGTTTACTTTGCTGCATTCCCAGACCTGTGCGTGTGTGTGTGGGGTGGGGATTGGAAATTAGTGGGCTGATTGTACTTATGAGGGAGGTGTTGATGGGTTTTTTGTTCAAATGTGTTTTGAGGAAACTACTTATGATGGATCAGTGGTGAGTAATAGACTTGGCTTCCCTCTTGACCTATTAGGGAACTTTTATTAATAGTCAATCTTAATATTTCAGGTGGTGGTGGGCACAGACTAGGAGAAAATGAAGAGAGTCAGTGATCTCTTACATTTTGGATGGGTAGAGTATGGTAGGAAGTCTAAGGAGTTTTCCAAGAGATCTGTGCAATGAAGCACACGCTCCTACTGGGGCGAAGTCCCAGTTCCAACATGTGTTGTATCATGTCAGAGAACAGCACTCCCGAGACACTCCAGGACAAGTGTTCGACATGCCATGTGTCTGTGTCCGTATTCGTATCTGATGCCCATGTCCATGTTCATGTCCAATGTTCATTTTCCTGTCGTGTCCATGTCTGTGTCTGCGTTCGTGTCTCATAGGATCTATGATAAGATGAAGTGGATGAGAAGGGTTACAAGAAGAAAGCCCCTTTTTAACAAGAGTGGAACTTAAAGAGGCTTGAAAGCTCTCTCAATTATACTAAGCAGTCAGGTTTTCCACATGGAGATAGGTTGAGAGTTTGCATGGATTGCTGGTATCTAGCCTTGATGCGTCTCTAATTGTTCTTTTCTTATTTTTGTCTTTATTAATGGGGCGTTGATAGTTTTGCTACATATTGTACGTGGGTTTGTTCTTCCTTTTGGTGCTTACTAGCTAAATTACACTTACCAGGAAAAATAATTTCTTTTATGTTTTTCACTTGAGTCAAACATTCTACTAGCTTATTTTTTTAAGTTTTAAAATAAATTTAAGTGCCTCAGACTTCAGAGAAACATGATCTTTGATTTTATTTTCCCAGGGATATTTATCTGGAGGTTCAGTTAATTATTATGATTTAACACATTTCAAAGTGTTGTGCTGGGATTGAGTGGATCTGAACTCATTTTTCAACTTGTCATGGCAGTAGACAAGATTTGACTAATAACAAAAAAATCACAGAATTTTTTTTTATCAAACTTGTGAATGTGAAGAGAATGAATATCTAGTTATGACTTATAACGAGTTGCACATTGAACTAAATAATCGAATCAGCAACCTGGAAAATCAATTCACTCAGTCTCACTACCTCAATTGAATCTTTTGATGCTAGAGTCTCTGAAGTTGTACTGCTTAATGATGATTTACAAAGTCAGACTATTGATAGGATTGATGTAAAAACACTATGTTTGGCTCTGCCTCATTTAATTTCTCACTCTTTTGAATCAAAAGATGGGAAAACCTTCTATCCTGATGGATATATGGAGGGAGAGAGACCCTGGGGGAAGGGCTTAGCAGATGGCATGCTGGTAGATTAATACGAGTTAACTTAGCTACTACGAGAAAACTCCCGATTTTTCATTATCTCTCTTATTTTGATATTTCTGATTAAGCCATTAGAATACCAAATTTTTTTCAGAACAGCTTCTAATCCAGTATTCCCCATGTAATACACCATGTGTAATTGGTACTTTGTCCATGTCCAACATTGGTGGTAGTTACTTCTTAAGCCTGGATCATTAAGGGTCTGGCTGTAGGCCAGCCACGTGAGAAGTGGTAGTATAAAGAACCCATTGTGTAACGACAAGGCCCAAATCGTTATATCATACGTACTGTCCGCTTTGAAA
>CAIGRN010168317.1:0-17445 GCA_903798345.1 Fraxinus anomala | reverse complement strand
GTCTTCTGTTGGTTGAGCAGGTTCTCCCAGCAACGACAACCACCTTCAAAAGTCTAGACATCAAGCAGCAATTACAGGAACTTGTCCTTAATTACGAGGAAAATGGCTACCAGCAACTGCAAAAGGAGCCTTGTACACAAATCAATTTTTAAGTTGGGAGATGATTGAAGCCCCTGCAATTTGCTTTGAAGTGGAGCTATTGGTTTGGTATTTGATGGGTTGTGATGCCATTTATGATAATTGCATTTCAGTTCTGTGGGCTGTGATGAAAACTGGGCTTAGCCCGCCCATTGCTGGAATTACCTGGCCATTGCCTGATAGCTCAAATGAAACTGGCCCATTTACCCGACCCAAAATGAAGGACATGCGTGCTGCTCTGGGCCCTCGATCGATAACTAAATCAATGGTGATGGGAATGTGTATTTATAAGGCCTAAACAGTTGCCCTAATCACTTTTCATTCCGCTTTTTGTGTGCGAGAAGCTTTTGGGTCTTCTCTATGTCGTCTCTTCCATTTCTTCGTTCGATTTCTTCGTTTAGATCAAAACTTTTGGTTTTCGTTGTAAAATTTGTGTGATTTTGAGTCCTAGTGATTCTTCGATTGAGGGTTTTGTGTTGAGATCAGTTGTTTGATCTTGGGTTTCCATTGAGTAGCTGCGTCTGTTATTCTTTTAAGGTTTGGGTTCTTTAGGCTGTTTCCTTTGTACAGAAGGGTACAATGTTCGTTTCTAGGCCCTAAATGATAATCGATCCCTTGGTGTTGGTGAACTCTGTTTGTTTTTCGATTTTTTTAAGTTTACTGTTGTCGTTGTGTTTTGGCTATATCAGTGGTATCAGAGCCTTTTGGGTGGCTCTTTGGTCCTTTATCGTTAGTTCTGGGTACTGAAATCAATTTAACAACTAGACCTTTTCATGTTTGATTTTTTGGTGAAACCCTTGATCCTATTTTTTACGGATCTTGGTTTATGGTGGTGATTTCTTGAAGGGATAGTGGTCCTCTGACGATATTTGGCATCGTGTTGGTCATTCTATCGAACCCCTGGGTATATAGTGGTGGTTCTTCAAAGCTGTTGGATAAAAATTTCCTAACCCTTGCTTTCATGTTTTTGATTTTGAATATTGTTATTACCCCCCCCCCCCTGTTTCCTCTTCTTCCTTGCTTCTTATTTCTAGTGTTTACGAATTGTGCATTGAGCTGGGGTCGTGAACATCACGGAATCTTGGTGAATTCTAACACGCAAAAATTGGAGGAACTCCCCTTATTAGTATGTTTTAATATCATTATTGCAATTGGACCATCATTGTGGTTGTATTTGTGTGACATTTTATTGTTCTAGAATATCTGTTTTCCCCTTTTCTATTAAATTTTGACCCCAAATCTTTTTCTTGTGTTGATTAAAAATTTCAATTGACAACTACTATATTTGAACTTGGAGTTTTTAATAGAAAATGGGATTTCTCCATTTGGCAGCAAAAAATGAAAGGGGTCCTGATTCAACAAAAAGTTTCGAAGGCTATAATCGGTGATTTTTCTGCTACTATGGCTGCTAATCAAAGAACTGAATCTGATGAACTTGCATATACTTCTATTATTCTTCATTTGTCTGATCAAGTGTTAAGAAAAATTTTTAATAACTTAGTTCAAGATATTATTAATGCTGAAGATAAAGTTTTTGAAGAATATAAGGCTGTTATCCTTCTGAATGCTATACTTGAGGCATATAGGGATGTTAAATATGATATTAAGTATGGCAGAGATACTCTAACATGTTAAGTATGGCAGAGATACTCTAACTTCTGAAATAGTGATAAATTCTTTAAGAAGTAAGGAATTAGAACTTAAGGATGACAAGACTGGGAAGGAATTTGAGAGTTTATTTGTTAGATGGAGGTCTATTTCTAGGCAAAGAAATGGTCAGACTCATCAAGGGAATAATAATTCTAAGAAAAAAAAGGAGAAATGGAGGTTTAGATCAAAGTCTAGGAGTGAAAATATCTGAAAACTTTATAAAAGACTGTTATAAGAAAAAGAATAAATAGAGAGAGATGAATGTTGATAAGGGGAATGTAGTTGAACCCTTAGATGATAGAACTAGTGATCTACGTGGTGACAGAACCCATTTCTGATTCGAATCCTACAAATTATGCAGATAACGGTAATTAGGATTGTGAATGGATTATAGATTTAGGGTGCACTTTTCATATGACCTCTAAAAAACCTTGGTTAGAGAACTATAAGGATCTTGATGGTGGAGAGGTGGTTATGGGCAATAATGTATCTTGTAGGATTAAAGAAATTGATAGTGTGACTTTGAAATTTGAAAATGGATATACCTTTACTCTAGAAAGAGTAAGGTATGTCCCTGACTTGAATAAAAACTTAACTTCTATGGGTAACCTAGTTGACATAGGCCTGCAAGGCAGAATTGGAAATGGTTCTTTGAAGGTAATTAAAGGTTCCTTTGTTATTTTCAAATGTATCAAGGGAAATGGTATATATGTCACTAAAGCCTGTATAGTTTAGGGTCACACTGCTGAGTCCTTAAGTGCTGAGATTGATGCTACCCTAAAATCGCATTAAAATCGCATAATAGACTTGCACATGTTAGTGAAAAAGGAATGCACATTTTGAAGAAGAAGGAGGCATTTGGTGAAGATATAATCTCTAAGATTTCTTTCTGTGAACACTGCATCTTAGGTAAGCAACATAAGCTTCATTTTGACACTAGAAAGCATAAAACTGCATCTATCCTTGAATATATGCATTCTGACCTTTGGGGCCCATCATCTACTACCACTCAAGGTGGGAATAGATATTTTTTTATCAGTGATCGATGATTGTTTTAAGAAAAGTTTGGATTTATCTTTTGAAACAAAAATCATACACTTTTGAAAAGTTTAAAACTTGGAAAACTTTAATTGAAAATCAAGTTGATAAAAAGATCAAAGTTTGTGAACAGATAATGGTATGAAATTTTGTAATACTGAATTTGATCAACTTTGTAAAGGTGATGAGATTCTCAGGCATAAAACTGTTCCCTATACCCCTCAGCAAAATGGTGTTGCTGAGAAGATGAATATGACTATTTGAGACAAGGTTAGATGTATGATGATTAGTTCAGGAGTTCCTAAAGTCCTTTGGGGGTGAAGCTGCTATGACAGCTATATATATTGTGAATAGGACTCCTACTAGTGCTTTAGATGGGAAGACACCTACGGAAGTATGGTCGGGAAAATTATCTAATTATACTATCTTGAGAACTTTTGGATGTGCTGTCTATTCTCACCAAAGTTTAGGCAAATTGGAGCATATGTCTCAAAAATGTGTTTTCATAGGATATCCTGAAGAAGTGATGGAATATAGACTTTGGCCGAGAGAAGAAAGGATTTAAGATGATAAGTAGTAGGAATGTGACATTTAATGAAGTTGATATGCCTTATTTAAGTAAGAAAGTCTTTAGAGATGTCCCTGAGAGTGGAAAAGATGAAGAAACTAGAATGCAGGTGAAGCTAGATTACTCTCCTGGACTTGTTGATGAGGAAAAAGTTGAGAATGAAGTTGGTGAAGAGAGTAATGATACTTTAGGTTCACGGGAACCTATTAAAGGCAGTGGACATGACTCTGTAGGTGAATTGGATGATCCTTTGAGTGATTATCAACTTGCTAGGGATAGAACTAGGAGGGAAATTAGGGAACCTGTTAGGATGAGTGACTATCAATCATTTGCTATTTTGTCATATCAAGATTTAGTTTTTAAAGAACCTAAATTTTATGAAGAGGCTCTAAGTTGTCAACAGTCAGATGAGTGGCTGAGAGCTATGGAAGAAGAAATGAAGTCCCTATTGAAAAATAATACATGGAAGCTAGTTTCTAAACTTGAGAATAAGTCTTTAGTAGACTGTAAGTGGGTTTATAGCATTAATGAGGGAAATACTTCTAAACAGCCTCTTAAGTTTAAAGTCAATTAGTTGCAAAATACCCAAAAACCTGGTTTTGATTACAATGAAATTTTCTCTCCTATTGTAAAATATATTGACCTATGGTGAATTTGAAATCTCGAAATTTTGATTATATCAAACAAGTTGGTCTTATTTACTAATGAGTTGAATTTAAGTGATTATAGTCTTTTAACACGTACAAAGAAGAATTGATCAATGGTCGTCAAAAGATCAAAAGCTATCATATCAAATCAGACTCTTGAAGAAAGTCAAGATCGAAGCCACATTTAAAAAATTAAGAGTCAAACTTCAGAGCAAGATCAAATACTTGTTTTCTTATCTAAGAATGTGAAGGTACTAATAACTTGATATATGACATGAATGATAATAACTCAAAATCGTTCCATGCATTAAAAACAACTTGGTGCATTAAAAGGCGATTCGAGTACGATGATTTGATCAAGTGAAATATGACTTTTAAAAGTAACTTTAGGACTTGCAAAATATTCTTTTATCTTGAAAACTTAGTGAAAAATGCTCTCCAAAAGACCATACTTTTCAAAATCCTCAAAGCAGAACAAACGATGTCAAAACAAGAATCGCCAAATTGTTGGGGCGGTCGACCAGCCGGCATGGCGCCAAAACTAGCGGTCAACCGAACTTCTCCAACGGTCTAAAATTTGACCATTTTGACTTCAGATTTTTCCTGTACAAACAGTTATATTGATCATCTGGAAATTGGCGATTGACCGGACTGGTCATCCGGTTTGACAGAAAATGTAGGATTTTTCACTTCTATAAATACCAACTCACTTGTCATTTATTATAATAAATTTAGAGCATTTAATTGAGATTCTTTTGAACTAAAATTGCATTGATTTCTCATCTTATTTATTATTATCAAATCATTTTTGTTTTGAAAAACATTTGATGGATCTTAATTTTTAAAATCATTTAATTCATCAAAGTTTTCAAATCTAACTCTTGAGCTTTATTCATTGCTATATATTAAAGTGTTAGCTTACTTCTACTCTTGTACTCAGCTTTGAATTTATCATTTATTAAGAAAAGAATATTTCATTTGTAAATTTATTTGAATTGTGGGTCGTGTTGAGGTTCAGGAAATCTCAACATTGTAAAAGGATATGTACTCCTTGTTTGTAAGTCACTGAAAGCTTTGTAAATGGTTGAATTGCACCATAAGTCAATCAACATGGTAAAAAATGCATTACTCGTGACGGAGAGTTTGGTAACGGAGGACGTAGATCGTGTTTGGGATCAAACCTTCATAACTACATTGTTTGCATTCTTTTCCCTTTTACTTACCATCTTTATATTGTTCAAATTATTCGTGCTTAATAATCTTTGTATTTGTACATATTTTTTGAATTGTTATATTTACTAGTATATTATTTTAAGACTTGAATTTATTTTAGAAAAAATTTTTGAAACCAATTTACCCCTCCCCCCCCCCCTCCCCTCCCCTCTTAGTTAGTTATTCTTAGGCTTTCAATTGGTAACAAAGCGATGTACTTATTTGCAAAGATTTCACAATCTTAAGTAATAGCTAACCCAATGTTTCAAAATCATGAGGGACATTTCACAAATCGACCTCCCTTATTTGATGTCACACACTCCAGTTAGAATACAAGCGCTGTTTTAATTGTAATTTGCTGGTCAAGCTCTTTGTTATACAAAGTTACTCAAACTTCAACCACAACGTGGCGACAATTTTCTCCTTTATAACATCTTGAAGAATTGGATATGAGAAATGTTGAAGAATTTGAGATTGGATTTTTCGATCCCTATTTTGCTTTCATTGTGCTTCTACGTTGAAGACATCTTATCAAAACTAAGCAAAGCTTCTTCCAAATCCATCCACGCGAGAACCGCTCGCATCTTCACTTGTCATAAAGAAAATCTTGTATTTTGATCCAATAACGAAATATCATATTTCATCGATGCTGTGTAGAAAATAAACCTTGCTCTAATACTTGATTGTTGTGAATTGATCGCAAGATAATGATAATAATGAAATAAATAAGAACAAAATAAAAATACCAAAATTTATGTGAAAACCCAAGATGGGAAAAAACCACATGTAGAAGATAAGAAATTCACTATAATCAATATTAATTGTGTTTACTTTCGATACTCATAATTGAAATCTAAACTTTCTAACTCTCAAGATGTTGTTGATTGTAATGTAAAGATGCAACAATGTGAAATATATATAAGAGCCTCTTTTTGGAGTTCAAGTTGACAAAAAAAATCATAAAATCCGCAAAATCTCGAAAATTCCGTCTGCAGCGCCTGTGTCGGTAGTTAGCTCTCCGGCACCCAGGCGTGTCATCAACCAGGGGCTGGCGTTGCAGTGCCCCGACACAGTGCTGCTGCTCGTTTTTCTTCTATATGGCACCTAGGTGCCGTGACCGAAACGCCCACTCTCGAGTTTAATTTTTCCAATGATGTTTTCACCATCCCAAAGTATTTTTTAAGGAGAATCTGTGATTAAAAAATAAGGAAACGTTTTAGTTTTTCCTTCAATATCATTTTATTGAATAAGATGTGGTTGAAAAGAAGAGAGAAAAAATATATTTTAAAAATAATATGTACCAAACAAGGGCTTAATAGAACTGTTGTTGGACCGCCAATAATAAATAATATAATAAATATATAAATATACCAAAAACATTTGAGAAAAATATCTTTCAGATAAGCCCTTAAAGCATAAGGAAGTTTGGAAAGCCAACATGCGTCTATTATTGAATTCCTCTCTTTTCCTTTCAACTTTGGACCGTAATTTCTCATTCATCCGGAGTTAAATTTGTTATTTCAAATATACCAAAGCTATTTACTCGATGAGTAGAATACGTTAGTCTATTTATTTTCATGATTTGACTATCCAATTAAGTACGAATATTTAGCTCAAGTTGACACAAAAGTCACTTTTCAATGGTTTAATATTTAACCAATTCCAATTATCCCCCATTTAAATGAAAATTTCACAATATCCAATGCATTATACAAATAATATCCATTTCTTAGTAGAATACAATCGGATTTATTAAGTTAATTGGTGAACGCTATGTCTTAAATCATTCAGCCATTCGTGTAAATAAAAAAAAAAAAAAAAAACTGTACCAACACCATAACTCATGTACCCACTTCGATTCTCATGGTTTTGTTCATTTTGCCTCTGAACAACTCTTAGTTTCATAAGTGCTTTAAGAGAATTTAAGCCTCAAATTCTTATAGAATAGGCCCCACTTCACATTTACATAGGTGATCTCCTATAGTATTGTATCATACATCTCTTGTCTACTTCCGAAATATAGGAATCATTAAAAGTATACACTTATCCTTGAACACCTTTTATTCTAGCATTTTAGGTTTGTAGGAATGGAAGTAAGTGCCTTAACCTAAATATTTCATGACTTAATTGTCCAATTGAACTAAAATCTTGGGATCTCCAACCTACAAGGTTGGGTTTCCATTATAGTGATTCCATTCGATAGGTTTTAGGCTCATTCCCCTCGAAAGATGGTATAATTGATCTCTAATTAGTCCTTTCGTCAAAGGATCATCTATGTTTTCCTTTGATTTAATATAGTTAATCGAGATTATACCATTCGATATCAACTGGTTAATGATATTATGTCTTCAATTTATATGTCAAAATTTACTATTATACATATTATTTTGTACTCTTACAATTGCCAATTGATTATAACAATCTATATTAATCTCAGGTACTGATTTTTCCCAATCTGGAATATTTTCGAGAAAATTATGAAGCAATTCCGCTTCTTTTCCGATTTTATCTAAGGCAATAAACTCAGATTTTATTGTGGATCGAACTATACAAGTTCACTTAGATTATTTTTACAATATAACTCCACCTCTAATGGTAAACATATAACTACTTGTAAACTTTGAATACTTTATGTCGATATCCAATTTGAATCAATATATCCGTATAACATTGTTGATATCTTGAGTAGTGTAATCCATAACTAACCGTGTGTCTTAAGTACTTAAGCACTCGGGTTAATGCTTTCCAATGGCTATTATTTGGATTACTTGTAAATCTACTCAATTTTTTGACTGCATATGCTATATCAGGATGCGCATAGTTAGTAATATACATCAAGCTATCGATAATGTGTGAATATTCTAATTGAGATACGGGGTCACAGTATTTTTGGCCAAGTGTAAACTTAAATCTACTAGTATTTTAACTGGTTTATTGTCATACGTCTTAAACTTATTAAGTATAGTATCAATATAATGTGATTGAAACAATTACAAACCGTTAAATGTTTTAGAGATTTTAATCTCTAATATCACGTCAGCTACTTCCATATCTTTCATGTCAAAATAATTTATCAACATTTTCTTCGCTGAGATAATAATGTTTGAAATATTTTCCATGATTAGCATATTATCAACATATAAACATATGATACATATTCGTTAGGTGTGGCTTTGATGTAGACACATTTGTCACATTCATTAATCTTGAAGTCATTTGATAACATATTTTTGTCAAAATTTTCATGTTGTTGCTTCGGTGCTTATTTTAATCTATAAGACAATTTTACAAGTTTTCACATCTTTTTTTCATTTCCGGAGCGACAAGCCCTTCAAATTGTTCCATATATATATATATATATATATATATATATTTCTTCTTATAATTCCCCATTTAGAAATTCAGTCTTAACATCCATTTAATATTTTCAAGATTATTCAATGAAGAGATCTCAATTAATGCACGTATAGACGTGATCCTTGTAACAGTTGAATATGTATCAAAGAAATTTAATCATTCTTTTTTGTTATACCCTTTGGCAATTAGTTTAGCCTTATATGTGTCTATTGATCCATCGACTTCAATTTCTATTTGAAAATCCAATTGCAATTTAAAGCTTTTTTTCTTGAAGGAAGTTCAACAAATTCCCAAGTATGATTATTTATGATGAATTCAATTTCATTATTAACCACTTCTTTAAAAAAGGATCTTCGGAAGTGGACATTACTTCGTTGAACGTCCTTGGATTATTTTCTAATAAGTTCGTTAGAAAATATAGACCAAAGGTCTCATGAATCTTTTGTCTTTTATTGTGCCTTAGTTCTTCATCTACTTGATGATTACTATCTTCTTGATAATTTCCATTTGCAGTATCGTAAGTTCGTTTGTGTGAACTTACTTCTTTCTCTTTACAAAGAAAGCAGTATTTCTTGATTCAATTATAGTACCTACATATACATCAAGTATTTCAGATTTATGAACCAAAAATTGATATGTACTACTATTGTTTGCATATCCTATAAAGATACAATCTATTATCTTAATTCTAATCTTTACTTGTTTAAGTTTAGGTATATGTACCTTTACTAACACCCCCACACTTTAATATATTTGTAGGAAGTTTCCGACCTTTACTAACACCCCCATAACTTATAAGGTGATTCAACCTTATTCTTGTGTGGTATTTTATTAAGGATATGATTTACCGAAGTATAACTTTCCCCCTCCCCGCGCAAGTTTTGAGGTAAGCCTGAATTAATCAACATTATATTCATCATTTTCTTAAGTATTCGATTTTTACGTTCAGTAACATCGTTGGATTGAGGTGAGTATGGTCTTGTAATTTGATGAATAATTTCATATTCAGAACAAAATTCTTTAAATATTGTGAGATACTCTCTACATTGATCACTACAAATCGTCTTTATTCTTTTTCCAAGTTAATTTTCAACTTTAGTTTTATAGTATTTAAACATTTCCAAATCTTCATATTTGCTTTTCAACAAGTATACATAACAATATCTCGTACAATTATCTATGAACGTGATGAAATACTTTTTACCACCTTTTGTTTGGACATATTTTAAATCACATATATCGGCGTGAATAAGTTCCAAAGGTATTGTGCTTTGTTCAACCAAATGAAACGGTGACTTGGCTAACTTAGAATTTACAGAAATTTTGCATTTTCCATTGGTATTAAAATGCATACTTGATAGTAAACTTAAATTCATTCATTTATGTATAGAATTAAAGTTTACATGTCCTAATCTATTATGTCATAAATTAGATGACTCAATAAGCTAAAGAAGATGTTTTATTCCTTGAGTTGTTCAGTATAATGGTAAAGACATCCATCTTTTACATAGGCATTGCCTACATACATAATATTCTTGGTAAGTATAAATTTATTTGATACAAAACTAATTTAAAACCATTTTTACTTAACAAAGATCCCGACACTAATTTTTTGTGAATATCCGACACACAGAACATTATTAAGGCTAAATTCCTTACCCGATGTCATCTTCAAATTTACCTTGTCTTGTCATTCCACTTTTGAATTTGAAGTGTTTTCCATGAATAGCTTCTCACCATCGGTTAGGGTGTAGGATGAGAATATGCATTTGTCAGCACAAATATGACAAGTAACAACAATATCTACCCACAATTCCATTGGATTGCCACTATTGTTGTATTATGAAACAATGTACGACAAATTTATTTGATATACCATTAGATATTACATCAGATTCGGTGACATTCGCTTGGGATTGCTTCTTAGGTTTACGACAATCAACCGAGTGATGTCCAGCCTTTCTACAATTATAGCAATTACCCTTAAACTTCTTTGCATTCTTCTTGGAAGGTTCGATGAAGTGCTTTCTTTTCTTCCTCTTTTAATTTGATTCCATCACATTAGCCTTAACTTGTGGTATATGACTCCCAACACACTTGTTCGAATTTCGATTATCTTCTTCAATTCTGAATCGAACAATGAGTTCTTCAATATTCATTTCATTGTGCTTATGCTAGAGATGGTTCTTGAAGTCCTTCCACACGAGTAGAAGTTTCTCGATAATTGCAGCAACTTGAAATGATTCACTTAGAAACATATTCTCGAAAAAAATGACATGGAGAATAATCTTCAATTCTTGTACTTGACTGATGACCGTCTTTGAATCTATCATTTTGTAGTCTAAACATTTTCTCACAATGAACTTTTTAGTTCTAGGGTCTTCAGTTTTATATTTCTTCTCCAAGGATTCTCATAGTTCCTTCGCAGATTTCATGGAACTATTCATATTGTATAATGTGATTTATAAACCATTCAGTAATAGTTTTTACATAAAAAAGTCTGAATGTTTCCAAACATCTAATGCTATCAATGATGTCCTATTATTTTTCCATTCTTGCACTTGGGAGCATCATCTTTCAAAAAATTTGCCAAATTTAGGATTGTGAGATAGAACAACATTTTCTGTTGTCATCTCTTGAACTCAACCCCATGGAACTTCTCTGTTTGTCTCCATATGGAACATAATTTGTATGAACGGTGTGAGGGACAACCGCAACCGGATGAATCACAACTGTAGGAACCAACTTAGGTAAAACTCCTTCCGAACTTCCCATATTCAAAGTATCATTCGAAGATGTATCAATATTGTTAACTGTAGTAATTTCTATTTACACAAAACAGAAGATAAACCAAAAATAAAATCCGAGAAGGAGTAGAGGAAGTTAAACAGAAGCGAAACCATTTTCACTGAATACAATTAAAGAAAAAAAGTTATCACTCAGAAAATCGACTTAACATTGTTGACAAAATAATAGATTTGAGTGATGACTTTAAACCAAAAATCAAACTTACCGACCTTACCAAAAATTGAATAGGATAACGGTAAGGAAATGAGTAATAAACATCAAAGAAAAAAGAATTCCAAAGTATCGGCAAGTGAAATGGATGCAAAGTCAAGGCAAGAGTTGAACTCTTTGTCCTTAAGTAGATTTTGCACCGCAACGGTGCCTATGGATGATGGCAATCAAATCTTAAGATACAACGATTATCTTCTTGTATTTATAGCACTCCAAAACATAAGAACAACGAACCGAAGATTGATTTTTGTACTCATTCTAGAATGAAATGGAAAACAAACTTTTTGTATACAGAGTTTTGGTTAAGAAAAGATTAATTTAATATTATGTTATAATTGCATATCATTGGGGTGAAGTAATAGACGTCCCAAGAGTCTTATTTATAGAGGAGAAGAGGTTGTCAGTGAAGAGACACGCCTAAAAACTTAGCAACCTATGCCAAGGGTCGCAGTTTTTGCTGTCGCTCGCCTGTCATCCTTGTGTCGCTCGAGGGTCAGAAACAGAGACTTTGTCGCTCGCTTATCGCTAACATGTCGCTCAAGCAATAGTCTCACCACTAGAGCATTAGGCGAGCGACGGAGTTATATAAATACTTAGTCATTTTCTTCTATTTTTCCTTCCAATTTTGGATCGCAATTTCTCATTCATTCGGAATTAGATTTTTTTATTCCAAATACTACAACGATCTACTCGACGAGTAGAATAAGTTAGTCTATTTATTTTCATAATTTGACTGTCGGATCAAACCCGAATATTTGGCCCAAATCTTTTAAAGAAAAAAAGAGAACAAGCCTACGGAGAACTTACCGTTTGTTTCTATTAGAGTCACGAGACTTGGAAACTTTCAGGAAGTCATTTTTCTATGGTTTAATATTTAACCAATTCCTACAATAATTAATGCAAGATGCAAGTGGAATTTCTTTCGAGGAGAAATCTTTTTTAAAAATTAAGCAGCTTTAAATATGATTTTTTGATTGTTGGAGGGTTGGACAATTAAAATTATACGTTAAAACTTTACAAAACAACTTTTCGATGGTATATATACTATGTTCTCATTGTTTTGGTTTTAGGGACAGTTAGCATGAGTTTCGTGGTTAAAAATAGAAACTTATTGTCAGTAAAAAAATATTAGCAAGTGACACGACCCGACAACAGTTAAATGTATAAATGTTCAGGCATCAAGTTCATTAAACGAATGTGTAATATTTGGAAATAATTATTTATAAGTTTCTTGATAAAATTTGGATACTAATGGCATGTTCGAGACATGTATTATATTGTATTTGAAAGTTTAAAAACTGTCTTGTTTGTGCACAATCACGTACCTCTATAAAAAAAAGGTTAAAATATTGTTTCTACACAACTGACAGGTCGAATCCTCAGAATATGAGCACAACTCGGATAATGGCCGCCGTAATTGAAAGTAACATCATGCTTCACAATTATTGACAGTCGGTCCCCACCTATCGATCAACCACTCCCAGAATGACAAGTGGCATCTGCAACGTTATCACCTTATTTTTAACTAATCACAAGCTAGTAATAATCACTAAAATCAGGTAATCATTGCTTAAGCTACATCTGTGACCTGGGAGCCACGATGACCTCTATGGCCGACCTCAGCAACCAATCAGGAGTACAAAATCTTGGACGGTGACACAAAACTTTAGGTTAGCACTGTAGCTCCAATGGTGTTGGACAGACAAGTTGCTTGATCTTTAGGCCTATAAATAGGTACAAATGCTCCCCTCCTAAGGTCGAACTAAGCCCATGTTTGTTTCTGATTAAAATATGATTTTAATCTCATGTCAAAATCAACGATTAATTGTAACCACGCATTTCATCAACTTTTATTAAAATCTACTAAAAATTAATTTTATCTACAACAATCAGGGGCTAAATGTATTCTCTAAAATGCACTCCAAACTTTAATCAATGAAATTATTCTTTAATTTCTAAATTCCAATAATCACTCTACTAAATTTCTATTGAGTAGATCTAAATTCAACATGTCATTTTTAGTAAGACATATTGTACAATATTACCTACGTCAGATAGATATTTGTTAATAGCAAAGATGTATTAATTGAAAAGAAGTGTTAAATAAAAAATTGACAACATCTGAAAAGTAGAATGATGGACAAGAAGAAAACTAAGGATTAGCCGACAAAAGGTATATGGATAATCCCGCATGTGGTGCAGTAGGAGTGTTAATCAACACGTTCACCAGCATTTCCATGGAAATGTTAACACTGTATAATTTCAACGGAAAATGTTGGACCCTATTTGCACCACAAAAATGATGGACCACCCCCACAAGCGTGGACTAAGTAACATTATTGTGGAAAAATAGAATGGTTCGTTTTTTTTTTTTTTGGCTTCATAATATGTTAGGCTTTTAAAAATTGTCGTATTGATTTGCATAAGAATGTGTTTAGATTAACACTTAGAGCTGTAAAAAACAATCTAAGTTGCTATAATTCATTTGAAGATTATTTAGGTGCTATAAAAACTTGATTGACTCAAACTCATACATAAACTCTTATCTCACGTTGATTGCATTATATCAATAAGTTACAAAATGAGTATTGGCGTAAGTTGTCAATCAAGAATAAAATGTAATAAGAATAATGTTATACGGCATGCAAGTGATATTTTAAACGTGACTCATTTCCCTACTTTTAAGGTGGTCTTTCAATTAATGATATTTTTATGCCACCTAAACCGGTGTTTAGCAAAAATGATATTAAATAACATTATTTATTTAATAATTCTAGGGACCTAAAGTTCGGCATCTGACTCCACATATATTGTGGGTCAATCTCCATCATAGCCAAAATTAGTGCATAGCCTAGAATATCACCTTGCATATGCTATATGTTTATACATTATGTAACAAAAATATATGATACACGTGCTAAGTAATTACAAGTTATAATAACTTTAATATCATTTCACAAGATGAAGTTCTAACTATTATACGATGCTATCTGTAATTACTTTAGAGTGAGTTAAGACGGCAGTTGATTGTTGTCCATCAACCTAAGATAGCAACAAACCAAACACCAACACCAAACAAAATGAAAAACTAGAACATCTAAGTTAACATTCGTGTTAATACCAACACCAAACAGAACAAAAAAGAAAAACTTGCAAAATTTGGCTCAATCCGTTCATTCAAAGCTTGATTTCTATAACAAAGAAACCCTAATTCACAATTCTACTTTTTTCTGTTTTGCTCAATTCAATTTTTTTGAGGTAAAGTACAGATTTCCAACTTTTTCTTTTTATTTCAACTTCTGTTATAATATTTACCCATTACATTGGACAGAAAATTCTCGGAATTTCATATGAAGAATCCAGTTTTAAAACTAAACGTTGACATCCAATATTTTCTTCATCTCAACAAGCAGCAAAAACCTTTAAAAAAAAAAAATCAAAACTTTCCCTTTGAACTATTCGTTAACTTTCTAGCTCTTCCATAATTTCAAAATCAAAATTAAAAATTTCCCTAAGTGTCCCGTATAAATCAAATTAAAGAAAAAAACAAAAAAGATCCCATTTTCTCATCATTTTTCGCACAAAAGAAAAGAAAAAAAACAAAAACAAAAACCAGAAAAAGAGGAAAGTGTGGCAGTTAGACAAGCCTGATCGAGATTGATAATGCCTCTAAGAAGAAGAATTAGAAAGGCTAGCCCATAAATCAGAGTCCATTTCTCAAGAAATTCACACTTTTCAACCCCAAAATTCTCTCAATTTCTTTGTCCGAATTCTCCAAAATCTCACACCTTCAGGTACTCACACACATGTTTATGTATGCTCGAGAAAAAGGAAACTTCGTAGAAATGTAGAAACGAGGTACGGGTGGTGGGGAAAAAGGCCCAATTAAACAAGAGGCTCACAATTTAAAAAGTGAAAATTACAGTCACCAAAGATTTAAACATTTCATTTCAAAATTAAGATTTACAAGTTTTAGTTTAAAAAAAAAGATGATGATTAAAATTTTAAATATTAATAATCATATTACAAAATTAAATATACATATTCATCCCACTAACTCGTACCCAACCATTTAAACCAAAATCCTAATCATTTTCTCCCTTCTCTCTATCTTCTCTCCTCTATCTAGCTGTCGTCGAAAAGAGTCGCCACCACCACACTGTCAGCATCACAGTCAACCACCTCACCATCTCTATCAAACTACAGTCATCACACCCAGCAAAAAAATCCCAAAACCCATAGTCATAGTCCCCGTCGATGCCATCACACCACAAATTCACCATCTTCACCATTAACACCACACTAAACAGATCAAGAAAAATGGAGGAGATGGGGACAAAGAAAAGAGGTTGTTGTCGTACATAAAGTAGCGGCACCGTGTGCACATTACTGTCGCTAGGGCTGGAAAAAAAATCAATCCGAACCAATCAAACCAATCAACCCAATCCAAACCAACCAATTTGGGTTGGTTTTTTAGTTCAATTGGGTTAGGTTCGGGTTAGGAAATCAAATTTTAGGTCGGGTTGAGTTGTATTTGGTTGGATTCTGGGTTATCTATTAAAACCCAACCCAACCCAATAAACTAAAAAATATTTAAAAGAAAATTAGTACTTAAAATCAAAAACCTAAAACCTAATGATCAAAATTCTCCTCTACCTCACGTCTCTTCTACCTCTTGTCTCTTCATTTTATTCAATGGGTATAATATGTAGGTATTCAACATNTGTAGGTATTCAACATATATTTAGATTGATTTAATATGCATTTATTTTGATAATGGTATAATCTATTTAACATGTTTTATAATATTTTTAATTTATATTGTTCTATTGGAATGAAACTTAATCTCACGGACCATTGATCCAACTTTAATCGACTTAAGGCTTTTCAAATCACTATTTCTAATGTAACTCAAATTGGTCCAAATTGAAATGGTATCAAACTTTAAAAAATTGTTCAAATTCAACGAATAAGGTTCCAACCATTGAGCCCATAAAAAATTGTCCAACAAAAGAATAACTAGGTACAACTTGAATTGGACTCAAGTCTAAACAAATCAACTCAACCCGAACCAACCCAAGTTTGGTCGGTTTGGATTGGGTTGAGTTTCAACCGTGAATGTGTTGATTTTGGTTTGAATTATTGTCAAACCGAATATATTGGGTTAGGTTTAGGTTGGACTCGAAACCAATCCAATCCAACACAACTCACGTCCAGCCCTAACTACTGCATACAATGCAACGACAATGGGAAATGCAGTGGTGACGTTGCAATTATGGCCGCTTAGCGATTACAACTGTCGTCACTCCGTCGGCTGCACCTATCATCGTTCGACGTCATCGCTCTGTCATCGGAAGAAGTGGGAAGTGAAATGAAGCAGCCATTGGAGATGCGATGTGAAATGAAGTAGCCTAGTGGATTTGATAAAAAAATATAAAACAAGTATAATAACTATGTGAATGAGTAGCCACTGGTGGTTTTTCGTTGTTGTGATGTGTGGTTGTTATTTTGAGCAATCTATTGAGGTGGTTGTGGCCGGGTCGGGTCGGGTCGGGTCGGAGTGGGGTGGGGTGGGGTGGGGTGGGGATGAGATGGGATGTTTGTGACTAATTATTTGGTCAATTGTAACTAATAAATTAATTACTTTGTGACCAATAAGTATATGTAATCTAAAAAAAGTGATTGTGACTCATAATTTATTAAGTTGTGACAAAAATTACTTAGTTTAAACATGTCTCTTAAATAGTAATATGGCAAGTAAAGGTCATTTCATGCAGATGATTGGTTCAAATTAATCAATTGCACACTAGAAAGTGA
>CAIGRN010168310.1:0-38595 GCA_903798345.1 Fraxinus anomala | reverse complement strand
AAAAAAAAAAAAAAAAAAAACTCTAAGAAAATGAAGGAACGAGATAATTAAAGTGAAACACCATTAAAGACACAAGTAATTGAGCAATAAAAATCTTCTTGCAATTGTACTACTTGTTAGCGTTATTGCTCCATAATAGAAGAAAAACTACATGTACCTTTCAAAGTAAAACCTTTCTTTTCAAATCTGCCAATAATTTCACCAACCTGAAACGCAACAATAATGCATTTAAGAGCTTGATTGGCTAAGCCTAAAAAAAGTAAAAATGCTTTAAATCAACTTTGTAGCCCCGAACATGTTACCATAATTTACTTTTTTCTAATTTTGAGTAAAACAATTTACTTTTCCAACTTTCACCAAAAAAGATTATTCATTTAAAACTGGATTTTTCACTTATATTTCTCTTGAAATTCATTCGCACACAGAACACGCTTGCTTCACTGGGTGTTTCTTAAACAATAATCCAAGAAAATCAAAACCAGAAATAACTTGCAATTCTTTTGCAGTTCCCAAACAAAAATAATTCCATTTCTTGTTTTTGCTTCCCTTCATAATTAATGAGTACTAGAAAGTTCCAAATCTGAAAACAAATACTCCTTGCAAGGAAACAAACAACCCAGAAAATAATTTATAAAATTTAACTATCCCATAAACAATAAAGTCCAAGATAAAACAAAAGGCAAAATCTTAAAAAAATTGAACAGAAAAATAACACGCAGATCCAGAAAAAAAAAAGAGAGAGAGAGAGAGAGAAAAAAAGATAAGAGAGAATATACCAGTCCTCTTTGGACGCCATCAGGCTTGATCATGATAAAAGTTTGCTCCATGGTTATGTTTGCTTGAAGCCGCCTAGTATGTGAAGTTGAACTTAGGATGATTTATATATGAATTTTTTGCTAGGCAACCCTAAGTTGCCCAGGAGAATATTTTTTTCTCATTCTATTTTTTATTTTTTTCTCTTTCTTTATTTTAACCACACTTCTATTAATAAAATAATATTACAAATAAATCTAAAAAAAATTTCTTACTTTTTAACAACACAATCTTCTATTAATCACTATTAAAAAAAAAAAAATTTCACCCAAAATGGGTATCAAACAGGGGCTAAGGTTGAAAAACATGTATAAAACAAGTCCAAATCAAAGAAAGCATCCAATAAGATGGTATTGTTCAATATCTTTTATATATATAGTAGTACCTTTGCTAGGTTGCATCGAGCAGCAATGCAAATGTTAAATTCATTTGTCCCACTTTAAGCCTATGTTTGATGGAAATTAAAGTAAATATTTTAGAAAATTTTGATAAAAGTTGAAGAAATGTGTATTTTAAAAATTTTGAATGTCATAAAATATTATTGAAATTAATTATTGATTTTGACTTATTAATGTCTAAAAATGATGCGACATGATTAGATCAACTTAAGGAAATGCTTATCTGTTGGAATTAGATCTAAATTACAAAGTAATCGTTTTTAAAGAAACGTTGTTTGGAAGTGTTTGTTGCTCAAAGGCTTAGCTTTGCCTTTGGAGGGGACCATTAGTCCCTATTTACAGGATGAAAGTTCAAGCCACTTATTTTGCTCGTGTCATTTCAGTTACAATACTGACTTAAAATGAGTGTCACTGTTTGAAATTCTGGTTTCTTGATTGGTTGATGAGGTTGACCAAGCAAGTCATTATAACGAATACGTCCTAACTATGACATTGAGGAACGATTACGCGATATTGTGTAATCATTACTTGTTTGTAATTGGGTAAACATTAGGTGATGATGGACACGTAATGTTCTGGAGCAGTGCTACAAATCTCTTTTAGTATAATGTTTGGTTAAACCCATCAAGACTTAACTTTTAATCATTACCAGGGCTTAATGTACGAGTAGGCCGGACAAGAGGAGCAGAACCTTGCTGACCGATGCTACACTGCTGGGTGCAGGGACAGTAATTCAAGACCATCAGGGTGGTGGTGTGGCTGCTGGTGCTTGGACGCTGGAGGAGAGCTTTGAACCCAATTGTGACTCTCTTTACGATAATCCACTCCATGAGTGCTGATTTTAGTTTTGTGTCGTATGTCCATGATCTATATGATATTGCAGCTATTTTGAGTAAACTGTAGTTCGTGCCATTTTATTCCTAGATTAGGAATATGGTGGCCCACAAGCTTGCTTCATTAGCTACCCGTACTCCAGTTAGTTTCAACTAGATAGATTGCATTCCAAATTTCATTTGGTGTCAAAAATAAAAACTAAGACCAAGTTATTCTGGTCGTTTTATGTTTTCTTTTTTTCTTTTTTCTTCTGTATGTCTTACACTTTACACTAAACAAACAAGTCAAGTTTGTGCTGCACCAATTAAGTTGTAAAGTGTAAGACGTTTACCAAGTTAGGTCAGGTCAAGTCAACTGTAAACAACAACTCTAAGAGGGTGCAAAAATATTTGAGTACACGCTTTCTGGAGAGAAAGTTGATATTCTCTTTACAGTCTTTTTCCGACAAAGAAAACCTATCAAAACTCAAACAATTAATTGATATGATGTACTCAGAAAAAAATTGTCTTTGGAAATTTTATTTACTTATAAATATACCTATCATATATTGAAATCCCCTCGTACATGTATAATTATAATAATTTGTTCATACCTTTCAAGTTTCTTCTCATCAAACATGGCTAATTATGGCACCACACACAGGCCAGTCACAACTTCTCCATCTCCCTCCATATCTCAGGATGATGAATCCAAAATCCCGACATGAAAAATCCGTAAACAAGTTCAATTCGCATGCCCTTTTGATATCCCTCCCACCCCAGAATCAGCTACAGTAAGAATTGTTTGAAACTCGGGAATTTTCGGCTTATACTATGCAATACTTGTATGGACTGTACTTATCATCACCCTTGTGCCAAAACGCAAGGTTTCTTTGATCTTTTTGGTGGCTATGACAGAAGTAACATTCCTATACTTTCTGCTGCTGCGTGCACTGCCTGAATCCGTCATGATTCATAAGATCATCGACAAGCGAGTTGTGGTTTTCCTGCTGTTTACTATCACAGCCCTTGAGATTATTCTTACTGGTGCAGGTATTCATCTTCTTTTGACACTTTCTGGGACGATTCCGATAGTTATGGTGCATGCATTTTGAAGATAACAGAGGATTTTGTTGCGAGTGAAGAGGAATACACTGCTGGAGAGTTGACTCAGCCTGTTCAAGATAAGATATACTAGCAATTATTGAAATTTCTCTTTTTTAATTGTAAAAAACAGTCGTCGACTTGGTCACCGTGTTTCATTTGTTTTCATTTTTCTTTTCTTTTTCTGTACTAAATTCTAAAATGAAATAAACTAATCATAATTTAAACAAGACTTAACAATAAAGCATATTACAACTAAAAAATGAAAATAGAAAAAATAAGCAAAAAGATAAACTCTTAGATAAGATGAAAATATAAATTGTAGTTGTGATGTACATCAGAAAACGTGGAGAAACGTGTATTTAAATGAAGAAATTTCTTAAGCTACTTTGTGGAAATTAATTTAGGAACGTCTATCTTAATTTTGTAAAATAATATCTCAATTTACTACAAGAAATTTCACTTCTAGTTATGAAAATTTATCATAAAAAGTCAGTATTTTATGATATTGTTGAAAATTGGTTATGGAAAGACTTTAAGTGAAATTTCTCGCACACCTTGTTAATCTAACTGATTAGTTTGATTATTGATGAGGTTAATGTGGAGGAATAGGCACTTCCGTATTTGGAACGTTTGAATGGTCGGTATTCGAAAAAAATGGTGTAATTTTTGCATACAGTGTCCATTTTAGGCCCATGACCCTATTCCAGAAAGCTCGCGACAATTCCCATGGAACTCACAGCTTCGATGTGATATATGATGGATTTTGACGTTTGAATTCATTTGCTAAGTCAAAACAACACTTGATGTTTCTTAATTCAATATTTTCTGTATTTATTTATTTTGCTTTGTAGCCTAGCCCATTAAGGAACTGTTGGCCTAGTAGGTTATCTGCTTTTTTTTCATATTTAAGACTTTAAAATGTCTTGTAGGATTTTTTGATTGTTCATGAAATAAGAAAAAGATGTTTGTTTTCTTAAGGGCAATCCATTTCGAGTTGTTATTATTGTGTTTGAAGAGTCGAACTACATCAATTATGGATATCACTGATTAAAATAAACAACTCCGACGACAAAATCCACAATCAAGAAGAACGATTGGAGCAATTAAATTGAAGAACAAGAAATCAAGATTCATTATTTAAGATACAAATCAATTGATCAATATACGTTCCGTAAGGAGATCTTGATGATTTGATAAGGAGATCTTGATAATTCATAATATTTTATAAAGTTTAAGTTGCAAGAAGAATTCAACAATTATGCCTTACTTCTGAACCTTTTATAAATCTGAATCAGAAACCTAAACAGGAAAGGAACAGCAGCAGCGCCCAAAAGAGAACCAAATCTCACTGATTCATCAGGCGAGATGGCAAAAACTGCAGATGCATAGGTCGCAAACATTCCCAGAATTGAAGCCCACAACTCAAGATAAAAAGGGAATTTGTATGTGAGAGACATCAGTACGAGAATTGATGAAGAAAGGGCCAAAGTGTTCGAAGTTAAAAAGACATGAAATGCTCCATTTTCGCTCGCGTATATCGCCGTTCCTGCCTTATGTCCATCGGTATCGTCTTGCCAAACTCCGCCAGGCGGATTCACTCCGGCCTGGAAGGTTACGGCGGTGATCACCGTAGCAACTACCAGCAGAACGTTTCGAGTGTCGGTTGGCGTGTCCACATATTCGTCGTACCGAAGCCTGAACCAACTTCCCTTGGATACTTGAGGCGAACCAGCCATTTTTTTCAATCCAGAAAATATTAGGGAGAATTTGTCAAAATCTTAATGGATTTGTTAATGAAGTAAAATTGTTGGAAATGAATTAATCTTGATATTGAAGTCTTTTATGTACACTTTCTAGTCAATAAATGTCTGCCATACACAAGTTTGAATATTCGACAAAAGTTCATAGTTTGGAAAAGTATGATATTTGATGCGGTCTAATCTGCATACATAATTATAGTTTAATTAAAGTTCTTGTGTCGCATGGATTTGTCAATAAATAGTATAAAGGTTTTCTAAAATCTATTTATGAAATTAAGAAGTTGCTTTAAACATATTTGAATCGTTTTTTGAAACATGTTTTGTTTAACGAGAAATTTTTTAGAAGAATAACAATATATTTCTATCCCTATCGAACTGTAAGACGATTAATGCCATGTCTAACTTATTTCTCATCTTTCAAACGTAAAACAAGCCACAATCTTATTGAAAACGTGTTTGAATGTCGAAAGAAATAAAATTAAGAATTAAAATTTCACGATACAAGATTCATCGCATCCTAGCACAAGAAATATTTAGCCTAACATGCTAAGAGTTAATAAACAAATGAAAGTGGCTTGACATTACCGATAAATCGACATAACGTGTTTAATTTTCAAATTCTTTGCACAATTATTAATAAATTATTGCAAAAATTTAGAATTATTTGTCGATTGCGTTGCCGTCTCTTCCTCTCCGTGTCTGCGTCTTCCAATCTTCGGCCATCCGTTGTCAATTCAGCCTTCCGCCCCTAGTTTTCAATTTCTTGGCTGCCCCTGTGCGTGTATATATAATTTTCCGCTCTGCCGCCAAAATTGATTTAGTCCCAAAAGGGTCCAATGGATGAATTTCATTCCCATTACAATTGAACTGGGCCCAATTAATTGCAATTTCTCTTCGAAGGCCTCACTTCATTCCAATAATGTACTTTAGTCCTGAAATCCAATTAATTATGCTACTCATGTCTTTCTTTACTTCACTTCAAGCCCTTCAATTTCTAAAGTATGGAATTTGATCCTCTACTTTAAAATCACACCTATTTCGGTCCTTCTTTCTTTTTCAATTTTTTGAAACAGACCCAACACTAAAATAAACGAAAATTAACCCATATTAATAGTATTCATTACTTTGACGACAAGAAACTTAATAATATAGTCAAGATAAGTACACAAAATGCACTTATCAGTATTAAATATCATTAAATGATATGTACAATTAAATAAATCCCATTAGTTTACATTTAATTGAAAATATCACATAATACAATATAAGCTTGTGCTTTAACACCACTGCTACTATATAACATTATTCAATGATTAAATATAAACATGTTAAAGTTCAAAGACTTTTGTAAGCATGCTTATAAATTTTGAGATGAATGAGATTTTTTAACCCTATCAGAAATTATTGATATTTAACTTGTAATAAAATGTTGAGAAAATGAGATCCTAACCTTTGATTTTTTTGCAAACTTTATATTAACCTTCAGGTTGTACCATCAGCGATCCCAAACCTTTGGAAAATTAGCACATGCGGTCCAAATATCCATCCATTTGACTATTAATTGATCAAGAAAATGTATTTTGACCAAATTTAAAGAGGGCAAAATAGTAAATTCCTCATTATTCCACATAAATTTTAATCTTTTTTTTTTTTTTTTGTCTTTTTTGTTTTTGTTTTCATTATTTTATGTGGAATAATGAGGAATGTACTATTTTATCCTCTTTAAATTTGGTCAAAATACATTTTCTTAGTCCTTCCATTTGGACCACAAGTGCTAATTTTTTAAAGGTTTTGAATTAGTTATGGTACAAACTGAAGATTAAGGTAAAGTCTGTAAAAAATTCAAAGATTAAGGACCTACTACAATTTTGCCTAAAATGCATGTTACATGAATTTTTTGTCACGTAGAATTGTCAAAGAATTATAATAATGCAGTTACTGTGTAGTCAGTTCCCTGGAAATGCCTGAGAGCCATTGGTTTCTTTCCGTTGACTTGTTCGAGTCTTTTGTGACCAAAAAATGTTGGCGTCAAAGTGTTCTCTTAAGTTCAAACTTAACGTGGAGAAATTTCTTAAATACAGTATCTTAATCTCTCATAACACTTAAGTTTAGATAAGAATTATTGAGTTTTGGATTTCCATCCTAATATTATTCTTGATAATGATCGGTAATTCAAATTCTTATATATTAATCATTATTTTCATATTTAAATGACGTAAAATTTTACTCATAACATTGTCCCTCAAGATGGTGCGTTATTTGATGTATCAATTTTGAAATTCATTTGAGTGCCACTTTTTTCATTTTTATTTTACCTATTATTACCTTAATGAATTTTAATCAACAATCGAACACTCAATCCAAGAAATGGTTAGTCCAAAATTATTGTGTTAAAAACACTTTAACTTTACAGTTATGTAGATGCTAGATGTACTGAAAATTTTTCACAGAATTGTTACAGAATTCCACTTGACGCATTATCATTGATTCCAGCAAAAATCACAAAAAAAGGTAACATACGGATGCTTCCAACACAGTACCTTTAAGTTGCTTGTGAGAAAATCCCTGTGCACAGGGAATAATTCTTAACTTTATAGATACTTAGAATCACAGTATCTCAATAAAATTTTAGTATCTGTTTAGTAGGAATTAAAATTAAAATTTTAATCTAAGTTAAAGTTAACAATTAATTTTAATCACTCATTTCATAGATACCACAACTTTTCGACCATATATTTTATTATTTTTTATTAAAATCTACTAAAAAATTGATTTTAATCGCACCAACTGGAGCTAAATGTTTGTTTACCCTTTTAGCCTGAAAAATTGATAAAGTTCTTTCTAATCATTAACATGATCAACTTTTTCAACGGAACAACGTTCACATTATTATTTGGCGGACCTACTCTTAATTTTTATTTTATTAAAATTATTATGTATTATATGGGTTCCAAGGTACACGAGGAATGAAGATGCCCAAGTGTTTTTGTAAATTACAAAAATTTAACGAAAATAAAAGCACAAAGTCGATATAAAATAATATCAAAATTCAATATAAATACAACAAAAAATACTTATATTCAGTGATAAATCAATAGAGTGTCGTGTTATGAACAAAGTAATTATCTCGTTCATACTAACGTACCTAACTTAATATTATAAATGTTCATTCCCAAAAAATATTTTTCTAGCAAACAAAAAAGATAGGTTAACCATGTCCTCCCACTAGGCGTAATAGACGAATTAATTATCTCTTTAGCCCTAATAGTAACTTACTCGGAATTCGACCGTGATGATAACTTTTAGAGTTAACATTTAAAAATTGAATTAGGTCCGACTAAAATTAGGCGACCCGAATTGACCCGACCCATCAAGAGATGCAAAGCAAGTGGCGAATCACAAATGTACATTGTATTAAAAAAACTTCGTATTTTCCAAGTGAAAGAATTATTACACCTGGAAATTTTGAAAGTTGAAAATTAAATACAACTCAGGGAGCTATTAAAATAACTAATTAAAAATGGATTTTTCTTATTCTTCATTCAACAAATCGAGTTAACTCGGCATCTCTTCATTTCCACACCAGCAATCTTCCTCTGTTTCCATTCATCTTCTCGAGCTCCATTTTTCTTTGACTAATCAACTCCCAAAATGCATCGTGTCGTTTCCTGTTAGCAAATACCTCTGTCAATCTCTTCTTGCAATTCTCCAATCTCTTCAAACAAGCAATCAACTCGGACGAGTCTGTTGAACTCAACCTGGAAATTTGATCAGCAAAGTCTGTGTCACTACTGAGTCTTGGAATGATCTGGTACTGAGTCGCTCGATAGTCTTCTCCCACCAAAATCATCAGTTCATGCACTAAATCATTTCTTTGAAGGTGTAAAGAATCTGGGACTTCACAAATCCCTTCAATAAACCCCACCAAAGTATTCATTTCCTTCAACAAATCTCTTTTACCGGCAAAAAATACAGATGGGGAAGAAGAAAAGTAACCCAAAACCCTACTTACCATTAGGTTAAGTTCTAAGAAACCTGCATACCATCGAACCCACAAGCTAATCTCTCGATTTTCGATGTTGGACTTATAATTGAATTCGGAAAGATTAAGAAAATTATAGCCACCAGTGGAGGGAAGCTGGTTTCTGAGGGTGCTGGATCCTTTAGAAATGATGTTGTGAAGAATAAAAAGACATTTGAGGGCAACGTAAGGGCTGTGGGTTCTGTGGAGGCGATTCATTATGGATTCAGTGCAGGCATCTGCCATGATGCTTGAGCGGTGGCCAAGGGAGAGGACGGCGATGAGGCAATGCTCCGAAGGCGGAGAGGTGGTGCTGTGTGTGGTGGCGCGGAGGACGGTGACGTTAACATAGGACAGAGGGCGATTAGTTGAGAGATTTGCTTTGAACAGTGAAGCTTTGTCTTTGAGAATGCCTTTGAGTTCTCTGAGTCGTGCCATCGGCTAAATCAACTTTCATAAAATACAGCAGAAGATATATATATTACCCAATAATATTAAAATTAATTTTCTTTTCATAAATTAAAATCGGGTACACAACATTTAAAGTCAACAATTACACAAAAAATTTCGACACTATACCTTGATTCTACTCTTCTTAAAATGTAACACTGACAATTGTGATATTGTCTACCGAAATTTCTTCATGTCACGAAGGTAGACATATTGTTTAAGTTCACGATCTTCTTTATTTGTAGAAATAAAGTGTGGTACGATCTCATCGTGATTTGATTTACCATTTTAACTAAATTTCATTATTTCTTTTTCTACTAGCTCACTCGTGGTGTAAAAAAAATATTTCTAGAAGAGAGTTTACAATTGCGCTCATCGCTTACTAGACGGAAATTAATTCTCATGAGTTGACAAGGTTTTTATCATATTATTATCAGTTAAATAATTTAAATTAATTCCATCATCATTACTAAATTCATATAAAATTGTTGAATATTCAAAATATAATCAGAATTGTTTGTAATCTAATGATACCAGAACAAGTCTTACTTCTATAGGTAATATTGTATTTCTATTTTGCCAGAGCAATTGCTAGACTAATCAATGTCAACACCGCGTAAATGAATTTTGGCTTTCTTTTTTGCATTTTCCCCTTGCGAAATTGCTTAGTGAGTTTCCACATGGCCCATAGATAAATTAAATTCAAAAAACATATCATAAAATAGTACATATTAAATTGACAACAAATTTTTTATTTTTAAAAAAAATAAAATTATAGACTCATTGTGGCATATTTTATCTGTATAAAAATAAATAAAGTACAACTTAAGATGGTTGATCATTAATAAAAACTAAATTTCGTATGCTCTAGGAATGCTTCATGTCATCATGCGGTTAGATACTTGATAAATCCCTAATCCATCATATTAAGCGAATGGTGAGGATCGAAACTTACAGTTATGACTGGACAAGGGTTGTGTTGGATTGGATTGATTTTGAGTTCAATTCAAACTCAACCCAACATGTTCGATTTGACAATAATTCAAATCGAAACCAACTCATTCACGGTTGAAACTCAGCTCAATCCAAACCGACCAAACTCGGGTTGGTTTGATTTGGGTTGATTGATTTGGACTTGAGTCCAATTCAAGTTGGACCTAATTATTCTTTTGTTGGACAATTTTTTTATGGATCCAATGGTTGTGACTTTTTTCGCTGAATTTAAACAATTTTTTTTTTTTTTAAATTTTATACCATTTCAATTTTGATCAATTTCAGTTATATTAAAAAATGATATTTGAAAGGCCTCAAGTCGATTGAGATTGTATCAATGGTCAATGAAGTTAAGTTCTATTTCAATTGAACAATATAAATTAAAATATTGTAAAACCTATTAAATAGATTATACCTTAATCAAATTAAGCACATATTAAGTCAATCTAAATATATTTACCTGCATATTATACCTATTGAATGAAATGAATTCAACCTAAATATTAAATACTAAAAATGTAAATCTCCTTCAATTCAAGTGTTTAATTAAAAAATCACGTCAAAATATCGAGTCAAGAAGCCAAGGCACAAACAGCAATAAAAGGCAGAAGAGACATAAAGTAGAGGATAATTTTAATTATTAGGTTTTAAGTTTTTGATTTTAAGTACTAATTTTTATTTGAATATTTTTTAATTTATTGAGTTTGGTTGAGTTTGATTGAGTTTTAATAGATAATTCGGAACTCAATCCAACCCGATCTAAAATTTGATTTCCTAACCCGAACCCAACCCAAATGAACAAAAAATTTGGGCTGGGTTGATTGATTTGACTGGTTCGAATTGATTTTTGTGCACTCCTGCTTACTGTTATGCAGTATTATCAATTTGAAACACCTTAGTCCAAGCATCACACGTTGAAACCTTAAAGCACTCCAAAAAATACATTCTACCGCTAAAACCACTATCATAAGCTTTGAGCAATGTCATTGACTCTCAGCTGATCTTTGCATAGATTTAATTTTCAATCCACATAATTCACAAAAAAAAGATCAGATTTTCCAAGTTCAATTTGCTACATGCACAAAAATATAAAATGTAAAAGATGTTCCAAACCCATAGGAGTCTGTTGGTTGCAAACATTAATTTCCACACGCGTGTTTTGCATGGGCAGATAAACTAAGCTTCCGTAGATTGAAATAATTGTTCTATTTCTGGTATGATGGTTCGCGCTTCTTCGATTTCAGGGCCATCCTTTTGGTTCAACTCTTCCAACTCAACCTGCAATTAGAGTTCTTGATTAGCAGTCACTCACAAAAATGAAATGCCTCAGTACGTAAGGTCCTTTCTTATATAATCCTTACATGTACTAATGTTAAGAGATTGATGAGTTCTATATGCAATCAAATCTAGTAAATTAGGGGAAACACACAGCAGTAGTGTCCTGACTAAGACATTGGAATAAAACTAATCACGTCTCTTCCTAGTAGAACTCAGACCTAGGTTTCTCGTTTTATTTCATCGTCAAATAACACTTGGATCTAGATTACTTTGTTGTTCACATCTGTTAAGGTAAATGTAGCAATCAACACTTGGACATAGTGTATCGAAACTTAAATTCTTCCTAAGGAGAAGTTAAATATCACTGCAACTTAAAAAACAGCATTTGAACATAAACTGAGTTCAAATCCTTTAGGATAAAAGGATAATTTAAAAAAACAAGTAGAGTACGTGTCAGATAAAAGTACTTATTATATTAAAAAGATTCCTAAGTTCGATAAAGAAAATACTAATAACCTTTTTGTTTTGTCAAAATGACTAAAATGGAGAATATATCATTTGCCCTTAAAAATAACTATTTTACAGATACTTTCTGCTGGACAGTATAGTTACCTATTCAAATGTAATTTACCTTCTAACTTCAAACTTTTATTATTTATTCTTTAACACGGATGTGTATGTTCATTAGATTATATGCTTTTCGCAGAGGCAGTGGCTGATAAGTATTAAGTCGTTTGTAAGCAAAACGTAATGAACTGTACAATGCCTTAAGAAACTAGTTTCAAGCAGACAGAAGACCAACAACACTGCACTGCAGCTGACTTTGGGGCAGGGCGCTTTGGAGTTCTGAGATAAGATGGGAAGTGTGAAATTGAAAAAAAGTGAGCAACATCATCATTTTGTTGTTCAAACTAGAAGAGCTTATAAGACCGATAAGGTTACCCGACATTTTCAAAGAGCTTATAAGACCGATAAGGTTACCCGACATTTTCAAAGAGCTTATTTTTTTGAGCTTATACTAAAAATCACCAAAACATTGAAACAGCACAAAACATAATTTGACCGAAAATTAAGCTCAGTCATAAACCTTAGTGAACTCCTCCCTCAACCAAGTGAAACCAGGCAAACAACCTTGACCAACTGTACCATTTCCCACCCACATCCAACGTACCCAGCCATCCTCTTTTGCACCATTTATCGTAAGAAATGCAGGGCTAGCTGAACCGTACATGAGTAAACATATGTTCAGAGACAAGAATTTAATGATCTATAATGAACTCTTATCAGATTGCAAAATATAAATCAACTCTAACTTATGTAAGCAAAACCTACCAAGGAAATGCGGGGGGAAGTTACCTGGTCAGCAGTCATCCCACAGTAATTAGTCCAAAATAAAAAATCCTACTATATTTCATCTTCTTGCAGCTAGTCATTCTTTTGAACATTTCATTTTAGTCGGGGGAATAGAGGAGGATTATAAGTACCAAAATTAAAATACATATCAAAAAAAGTACAGAATGCTCTCAAAACAACGTTATAAATTACCAGAGTCGCTTTAAGGTCAGCCAGAGCAGCCTCTAAGCGCTTGTGGCAGTCAGGAATCATCATCCTTGATTCAGATAGCACATTCTCCTGTAAGAAGTACATCAAAAGAAAATGTGTCACCAAATGGGAAGAGAACAAGAAACCATGAGGTTTATAATTTGGTCCGATCCATGAAGTTTATATGTTCAGGGAACCACCCATTGTCAATCAAAGAACTACTTAGGTTCCAGTCTTCGAAGCCGTGCGGTCAACTTGAATTGAGCCTCAAGGTATGAACTTTAGCCAAAAATAACTTGTAAATAGAAACACAACCACACTCAACTAATAATGTGCAGTGTATCACAAAAAGAAGAGGAAGATGCACTATTTGCGTTCAATTCTAAGGTGAAACACATTCGATTAACCAGGCATTTCGTGGACTCGCTGGCTGCGAAAGTGATAATAAATGACAGGCATAACTCGGGCCCAGTTGACCCATTGTGCTGCCACATGGATTCCAGCTTCATATATAACCACCACTGTCGAATGAACTGAAAGATGTCTTGTTATAGACACAATTTTAAGGTACACAACCATTACAATTTTCTATGTAAATCCCATAGGTGTCATCAAACAATCCAAATTTTCAATAGAGTGAGTACATGTTTGTTTTGAGTTTGTGAACTTCTGAAGAAACTTTAGCAGCCTCTTCAATGAGGAAATGCAGCAGTGTTGCAGAAAGAAGAATGTCAAAAGGTTGTGAATCAATTCTTATAAAGGTTAATATGGTTTACCGAATCCATTATCCCAATCTAAAATAGGATTAACCCAATTTCCAAATGATTTTCCACTCCTATTTAATAAATTTCCAATAGATCAACTTAGAATATAATCTATTATCGATTTAAACATAAATGCAATATATATAAAAAGACCTGTTGTTTGAGGTCGTAGGGATCGGCGCCCTTGGCCTTCATGTCTGCTGTCTTGGCGGCTTCTCTCTCGACCTCCTTCTCGTAGGAGTGAAGCTCCTTCACTATTCTCTTGCAAGTTGATGTCTTTATCTTCAGATTCCTCAGTGTCGCCATTTTCTGAAAAAAAGAAAAAAAGAAAACCTTGATCAAGTTCAATTTGCAGTTTCCTAGATCATCCTACTAGGGTTTGGATAAAGTAATCCAAATGAATCTGCAGAAAACAGAGGGATTACCTTTTGCAGAGATGCGATATTTGAATAGCCAGTACGAGAGTGTCGGCTGTCGAGGGTAGACGGAGTAATCTTATACTTTCCCAGAAGGCCATGTTTGGCTAAGTTCAAATTTTAAATTTACTAATAAATTAATAAGTAAGTTACAAAATAAATAATTTATACTGATCAACGATAAAAATAACTAAATTAAGTGATTTCGGAATAGTAATTTATTAAACATTGGTTTTAATTTCAAGCTTAGCTACACGATCTATCTTTTTATTTAATCACATCGAGCTTAGCCAAGCACGCCAAATTTGTAAGGGTCAATAATGCTTAGGACATTATTTGTTTTATTTTCAAGGAGTGACATTCGAATTAAGATTTATTGTAATTGATGCTACCAAAAATCGCACATGTGTGATTTCCGAGCTTGACGATCGAGATTCAGCACGAACGAGGTCTTCCGGTACCTGAAACAAAGGCGTCGAGGTGTGTTCTCGTCGCCCCTCCGATGCTTAAGTCAGAGAGAGAATTTGGAAAAATATATNGTGTGATTTCCTAGCTTGACGATCGAGAACTAGCACGAACGAGGTCTTCCGATACCTGAAACAAAGGCGTCGAGGTGTGTCCTCGTCGCCCCTCCGATGCTTAAGTCAGAGAGAGAATTTGGAACAAATATATGCGCTGTAAAACTGTATCACGTACCTGAAGAATGGTTCCATGCGCTATATTTATAGTGCTGGGTAGTGTTTTACTTCTAGTTGGTTTTGTCATATCCTTATTTCAAGAAGTGATTGGTGGGGGTAAGAGTCTGATTACGATTAGGAGTCCAATCGTTTTCTCGTTTGAAGAGTTGGGCTAAGGTAGGACTCCTTCAGAGTCTAGGATTCTTTTCATTGAGTAATTGGACAGGGTTATATATTAGAATTAGTGAAGTCGTAGAGCTGGGCTATTATCCCGATGACATATTATACTCGAGGACATAAACCCGAGGTGTTTGTGATGTCGGATCACAAAAAGCATCGGTACGTTTGCTCGAGCACAGTGCCTCATATGCTCGGGAAATGGACTTCCAGAAAAGGTCGGCGTATATGTTCGAGCATGTGCCCTAAGCTCGGGATTAATTTACGACCATATCAGTAATCAAAATAAATGTAATCTTCACGAATATAAAGTTAAGACAATTACAAGTCAAATGATCATTTTTATTTGATCGGGAATATAAAACAAGCTTTCTTTTTACACGGTCGTTATTTTGGATACTCACAATTCCTTAAATAATGTATGGCCTTCAAACATGAACACGAACAATATAAATGAATTTGTTCTTAATGAGGGTAACCCTGCTCAACATAAAATGAGAATTTTGAGATACGCAATGTCAAGTTTCATCGTGGTACAACATAATATTGGATTCAGGATGAGAAAGTAAGATTGACTTGGCCGTTTACTAGACAAAACCTTCAAAGTGAAAATAATCATAGATTCACACAAGTTCAATTTTTCAGGCTCATTCATTTACACACATGATTGCTCAAAAGCCAAAACAACAAAAGGGATCCTACACTTTATTACATCTACAACCACATTACTGGGATCCCATCAAAAGATATGAAAAACTAACATATTTCATTGTGGAGGGAGTAGTGGTTGGGAGGAGTGGGGGTGGGGAAGATGAAACCCTGACCCCATGCAGTAAGAACGAAAGACACAACAGACCAGAAAAAGAAGAGAAAGAACATTATATTCATTCTTGCAACCATATGTCAGCACTTCAGCGAATCAAATTAAAGTACGAGGCAAACTTTATATTTTCTCTTCGGTTTCTTGAGCTTTGGAGGCTGCAGAACTACCTTAATTGCAGCATCAAAGACAGCCTTAACATTCTGCATTAGATAAAAGGAGAATCATATTATAGGTAGGCTGTAGAGAATAAAACTTTATTTTCTACAGATGATTCTTTCTAGTAGTTATCGCATGCTGCAATTCTCCATTGAATGCATAGAAGTAAAAGGGGAGGATCATGGAGGTTTAACTAAGGTGATTTTGGAGCATATCATATTTGTGATGCTGTAACTAACTACAAGTAGTTCTCGCATTCTCTAATTCAAGACCTGTTCTGAATCAAGGGTATTAAATACAACTTCAACAGAAGTGTGTGAACAGATTAGTAGGGGACCCAGATCTTTTAGTCCAATATGTGTAAAGAGGAGCAGGCGAAAGCTTTAAGTATGGCCTAGGCATGCTACTGGGCTGTGCTGTTGGATTCCCCACCCCTATAGCCGGTGTAGCCTTGGGGGTGGCCAGAGAGTTCAATTTTTTTTTTCACAAAAAAAAAAAGAAGGAAAATGATCAAAATTATTTTAAGCAGGCTTACATCTCTATCCCAAGTCACAAAGCAAGTTTTTATCACCCAGAAACTATTTCTTTTATCACATTTAGGGCCAGAATTTGATCAGATTCCTCTTATGTTTGCAAAACAAGGGTAATGGGTAATAACGCACTCTTCACACGACAAATCCACATTGAAGGTCGCTTATTCGTTGGGCTAATTGTAGGAATGTACAACTATCAAGTTCTACAGCCCTTTGTTACTTTGCTGGTTTAAGAAAGGCCCATAAATGAATTGAGATTTTAGAAAAACCGGAAAAAAATGGTCAAACCTGCTGTGTTTTAGCGCTGCACTCAACATATGCCACTGCTCCTATTTGCTTCTTCAGTTCTTCACCCTAAAAGAATAATAGAAAATTCAAAATCAAAATCTCAAATGAAGCTGCAGTACTGAAGCAAGGAGTTTGAAAGTAAGGAACACAACATGGTATCGGGGCATATAGAGCTCCTCAGTTCAAGTCTCACCACCACCCATATTTATGAAAATTGTGCACTTACAAGAACTTTAGTGAGAAATTTAATGAGCATGCACCTGAGGGGGCGTGTTAAAGACAAATTTTAAATGAATATATTTACCCCCCTCCTTCTTCTAACAGCTTTTAGGTAAGGATGTTTCAACGGATATCTTCAATATGCGATTATTTTTCAATGTAAATAGAACCCATCGTAGACATTCCATTTTTTGGCTAGTGGAGGAAAAACCTCAGAAGAACCTACATCAAAGTGAGTGCTTTACATAATTCTAGCAGTGTGTCAGAGGTGTCATTTAAGAATTCCTTTCCTTTCGTCTTTCCAGCTAAATTTATTTCCTCTAACTGGTTGGTGATAGAGGATTCAAGAAGTAAAGTTGTTATGCTAAAATATAGAATTGAAAGTTTCTGACACGTTATCCTTTATTTGACATGCAAAAGTGGATGGACAAACATTCAAAAGAATATCAAATTTCTTAAGTGTACAAAGACAGAATTATTATTCTAAACGTGATACAGAACTGCCTAGAGCAGAATTTTCCTTAAAGTAAAAAATGAATATGTCCAAAGTATGGACCTGTTCTGTGGAAATAGTACAGGCTCCTGGATAATCCTTCTTGAACTGCCTGTCTTCTCGTAAATCTGCGAGGCAGAATGCCCTCTCTAGTTAGACATTTGGGGAGGAAAAATAAGAAAAAATAGAGAAACTCATTGTCTATTCTGCTTGAATTAATTTGTTGACCTCTGTTACTACTAGTACAAGTTGAACTCTGAGTTTATTGAACCAACCTTTCAAAAGGAACCAGAACAACGGTCCAGGTAACTAACTTGTAGGCATGAGCATGCATACGTTTTAAGTAGTAACCAAAGAGATCCCTATTACAAGTTACTGGGTTTATTCAAATGTACTTATTTGCATCTATCAACTGCTCATTATAAGCCTAGGTCCTAGAACATCATTTTCTTTCATAAAACAACTACCTTGATGAGTATGTATCTGTTTAAGTAACTCAAGAGATCCAATTACGAGCTAATGAGTTAATTTAAATGTAATTGTTTAAATTACTGCATTAATATTGGCCCTAATACGAGATACAGCGAAAGAGAAAACTAGAAAAGTATTTGCTTTTTAGATTTAAATTCAGAAACTTTAAGCAGTCAAAATACAGAAATGAAAAGAGGAAAAGCTTCAAAGGAAAGCAAAGTAACATGTTGAGCAACAATCATTTTTAGAATTAATAAAATCTTGTAGAATAAAGAATACTCACCTAGTTTTGTCCCCACAAGGACAATGGGCACTGATGGGGCATAATGTCTTAGCTCTGGGACCCACTTCTCCACCAAACGAGGAAAAGAAGACAAAAGAAGAAGCCATTACTATAAGATCAAAAATGTAAATAACTGACAATTGACAATGTTTTCAAAGTTGAGAGAAAGAGATTTTTACCTTTTTCGAGATGTTCTCAAAGCTAGGCCTACTTATGAGAGAAAAGGCAAGTAGGAAAACATCAGCTCCTCTATAACTAAGAGGCCTCAGTCTGTTATAGTCTTCTTGACCTGCCATAAATAGATTAAATTTGTTAATAGTATCATATCGTTAACAAAGCGATGGGGCGAGTTTCATCAGAGCCTGAGTTGTTCAATCTGGGATCTATCCATAATTTTGTGTGAGTTTCATTCCAATGTTAGGATTCAAGATTTACTTACCAAAGTAAAACGAAAGATGCCATTAACACCTAAAGAATATAGATCATCTTTGTTTATAACATGGTTTCAATCTCCTTCATGAAGGGTAGAAATCTTGAAATATCAACTGCTAACGATAAAAAACTGGATAATTATTGTTTTTGCTTGGCGAAAGTGATAATTTGATGTTCACATTCTAAAATAAAATTCAGATATCTGACATTCAAGATAGGACAAGAATACTATAGATAACTTTGCCACTGGATTATGAATCACAAATCCTAAGAGTTTCTTTTCTAATTAAACTGCCAGATCATAACGACAGAGACCAGGCGTCAAATTTTTTGTTAAAATCATACTAGGAGAACACACATTCAACAATAAACTGAACCTTACTCCGAATATATTTTGGTGTTGGCACTGCAAAATTACACATTGAGAAAACAGAACTAGCACATTTTAACATTAGAAAATTGATACATACGACTGATTATTTCTCTCTCTATACCGATTTCATGATGGAAAATTAGCTTGAATATTGAAAAACCAGAAGGGTATAACTTTGCAGATTGATGTGCCATATATACATACAGATTGAAGACAATATATGCATACATATTTAGATAATCATACCAGCAGTATCCCACAAGCCCAAGTTTACAGTCCTCCCATCAACACTCACATTCGCACTAAAGTTATCAAAAACGGTTGGAACATAATCCTGTGAAGAAAACAAACATGGAAAAGAAGAAAAATAGGAAATATTAAAAAAAATAATAATAAAAAAAAATTATATTATATAGAAAAGAGTGGAGGGAGGTAATTATATATTTACATACAGTTGGAAAGGTGTTGCTAGTGTAAGAAATGAGAAGGCATGTCTTCCCAACAGCACCATCACCAACTGTTACACATTTGATGAATTTTGTTGCTGTAGAATTTGTGCTATTACTTGTAGTTGTAGTAGTAGACATTTTTCATCATAATCCTATAAACCCACAATCAAATTCAAACCATAACAAGGTGAACTGTAAACTCTGGGGGGAATTAATGCACAGTATTGGACACCCTACATTGAACAAGATTTTAGCAATCTAAAGGTCGAGTTTAGTACCTTTTTCAATGAGAAGCTGCAGAAAGGGAGGATTGTGAAGGAACTTGTGAGAATTTTGTTATAATCTCTCTCTCTCTCTCTCTTGTTAAAAGAAGGCCAGTTGAGGAGGAGAGTGGGAGACAACATGGGGATCAAGAAAAAGTAGCAAGATTTCTTTGATGACGGCAGGAAAGTTGTGAAATTACTTTATTTTGAGCTGTTATAGAGGGAAAAGGCGGGGTGCGGGGGCGGGGGGGGGGTGGCTGCAAAGAGAAATAAGCTTTACGCGCTTTGCACAATTGCAGTTTATTAGTAAAGGGCCAATAACTTCACTATTTTTTGGGGTGTAGGATTAGATCCGACTCGGACATTGATCGGAACAAAGTATTGGATCTCGGATTATTGGTTGAATTGGTGGGCATTACATAAAAATATATAATAAAAATATATAAGTATGAAAAAAAATTTAAGCAAAATTATTATTTTTAAATTATTTTTCACTAATATTTATGTTTATAACATAAAGTAAAATGTTTAACCAAAGTTTTTATAAAAATATTTTTAGAAAAATTATTATTTTTAATATATATGATTCATTGGATATATATAACTTATTGCACATAAAAAATACTAAAGTATTCTACAACTTCAATGGTGATGAAATAATTGTTTTACTTAGAGATCCAACGTTTAATTCCTTGAACCCACAAAATTTTAAAAAATAATTTTGAAAATCGGTAGATCGGCCAGGTTAACTCGATCAAAGCTGATTTTTGACCGAGTTATGTGCATTCCTATTAAATTGATCTACCCGGTCTGAACAAGGGCCCGAGTCACCAGTTTTCCAGCCCGACCAACCGAATCGGGCCGAGTTTTATAACTATGCCTATTTGGTTCTTCTTTTTCAAAAATATAATTTTATCATATTCACTTTTTAATCGCACCTATTTTTAATAAATTAATTTTGTAACCGATCAGGGTATTATAACTATATATGCCTATTTGGTTCTTCTTTTTCAAAATTTTATTTTTATCATACTCACTTTAATCACACCTATTTTTAATAAAATAATTTTGTAAATTTATCATTTTTTGTACAAAATTTACACATTCTAAAAAAAAACTAAATTAAACAGGGACTGAGGTAACCTTTTATTTTATTTCCATGGTCAAAGATTATAAATTTAATAATTAAATTCAAAATTGCAAAAAGATTATATAAATCAAGTTACTTTTTGATATGTGGGATGAATAATACTTAGATGAAGGGGATAGTGATGCGACCCACGTAGCAATGGTAACTACAAAATTCGCACAAGATTGATTCAATCCAAGAAAACCAATAAAACAACGTTTAAACTTGATTAGAAAATATTGAATCAAGAAACCAACACAATCGTAGACAATATGTTGGCCACGTGATTACAAGATTTAAGAATTTCACTCGATTTGTTTGAACACCACAAGAAATATTCTTGATAAGTTCACAATTAATTTAATGAAGAACGAAAAGAAAAGTCAATAAATCAACGTTTAAACTTGATTAAAAAATATTGAATCAAGAAATCAACACAATTGCCGACAATATGTTGGACACGTGATTACAAGATTCAATAATCTCACTCGATTTGTTTGAACGCCACAGGAAATATTCTTGATAAGTTCACAATTAATTCAATGAAAAACAAGAATACAACAATATGCCTTGCAGTAAAATATCTCAAATCGTGTGTTTTACAGTGAATAGAATGAATTTTATTTATATTGAACTCATAAAACTTAGCTAGAAAATGGAATTAAACTCTAAAAATAACAAAATATATTACAAAATAGAGTTTTAACTAAAATAGAAAAGTTTAGAATTGCACTATGCGCATAAGCTTCCTGCATGCAGTCACATAGACCAATTGACAGCCTTCAATTTTGATTCGGTATAGAGGCATGCGGTCGAACCCATTTTTGTACTATACGGTCGCATAGCAGTTCGTCTTGCCTCCAAATTTTGAGTTCTTGATTTCAAAACATTTCAACTTGTTTCCGCTCCCATGCCCAATATAGAAATTGGTTTTTAGCTTGTTAACTTTACCATCTTGGACTCCATAGCTTGAATGAGTGATTTCATGGCTTCATTAACTCTATTTGATCTCGATTTTATCCTTAGCCTCTTCTCAACATAATCGAACTCTCGATCGTTTGTTGCATTCCTTGGATTACATCATCTGCTCCCTCTTCGAAAGGATTCGACCTCGAATTTGTACCTGCATCAAAGATAGAAAGATCATAGACACTAAAAATATAAACGATCATAAACTTACCTTGAATATCCAAATTGTAGCCGTTGGTTTCAATCTTTTCAATGATGTGGAATAGTCCATCTTCTTTAGGATGTAATCTTGATCTCTTTTGCATTCGAACAAACAACTTTTGCCTAAGCACACAAACCCAATCATCTGGTTTGAATACTTTACGCATCTTCCTTTTGCTACATGATATGCATATAATTCAATCTCATGCTCTCCATCTAAGCTACCACTAACAATAATAGTTAAAGGAATTACACCAAACTAACTTAACAGATTGAAACAATAAAACCATATCAAAACGAGTAAGAGAAGTAGTAAAAGATAATAAATTGATTTTCAACATATTCCATAAAGTTGAACCAAAATAATTAAGAACTTCAAGATTAAAATATAAATTCTCATGCCTCAAATTATCAACAATGCACCCCAAATGTTATCATATTTAATTAATTTCTTGCAACATACTATAATATCATTAAATTCTCCACTTACATCGAATTAATTGGATACTCCATGGGTGGTATCCCACTAAACAAGTCTTTAAGTTCCTGAAATAAAGAAATATACAAATTGGGGAGGGGTTTGTTAGTTCTCACTAAAGCCCTCTCATTCTCACTTTTTTTTTGCACAAAAACTCACTTTTGATTTTTCTCACCTCTCAATAGACTCTTTTTCTTTTCTCTCTTGTGGTTTTACTCATTTTTCTCACAATTAGCCACCTCGTTATTTTCTCTCCTACTCTCCTTCTGCCTTTCTTTGTTTTTCTTTTCTTCCTTGCCTCTCAATCTCAATTGGTTCTCACCGACTTGTTGTGTTATTAATGGTACAAGAGCAACAGCTCTCCCATCTTTTACAAAATTATACATATTCTTGAATCCATCATGTTTAACCTTCCTATCATATTGTTATGGCATTCCCAACAAAATGTGCACAACATGCATATGAACCACATCACACATCGCTATACCTCCCAATTGAGAAATTCACCAAAACTATCGTATTCACCTTAACCTCCCACATTCATCTAATCACTGCAATTTACAAGATTTAGGGTGTTTTATCGTAGTCAATCCTAATTTCTCAATAAGTGTAGTACTAGCAATATTAGTACAACTACCCAATCAATAATCAAACTATATACCTTATTTTTGACATGGCATCTAGTATGAAAGATATTCTCCCGTTACTACTCCACATCATCTAATTTAATTTGTATATTGAGAGCACGCATCACCACAAGTAACTCACATCCTAGCGGGTACTCTATTCTATCTCCTTCGTTAACATCCTCTAATGCGGGCATATCATCACAATCACTATTACTCACCAGTTCTCCATTGTCAAGCAAGATCATTGCCCTTTTGTTTGGACATTGAGAAACAATGTGCCTCGATCCCAAATACCTAAAGCATCTTATATCCCGTGTCTTAGAAGATTGAGAATCCATTGTGGGTGTAATTTTGCTAACAACTTCATCATTTTCCCTTGGTGGTTCGATCTTATTACTCAAAATAGTCTCATCACCTCTATTATCATCCCACTTCGATTTCCAAAAAGAGTTAGAACCCGAAGAACCTGATGTATATCTAGTTGTTCTCTTCCTCTTCAATTGTCTTTTCACCTTGATAGCTACATGTAGCATGTCTTCCAACTCCACATAATGTTGTAACTATACCACATTAGCTATCTCCATATTCAAACCATTCAAAAATCGGGCTATGGTGGCTTCCCTATCCTCCTCAACATTCGCTCTAATCATAACAATCTTCATCTCATTGTGATGATCCTCTACACTCCTAGAACTTTGGCAGAGGCTTTCCAATTTTTTATGAAACTCCCTACAATAATGATTAGGCAGGAACATCTTCCTCGTGATAGCCTTCAATTCTTCCCATGTATTAATAGGACTCTCACGATTCCTCTTCGTAGATGTTACTACTTGATCCCACCAAATGATAGCATAATCGGTAAATTCAAGCGCTGCAATCTTTACCTTCGAGTAGTTGTGACAATCAAATATCATCTACTTTATTTTCCCACTCCAAGTATGCCTCCGGATCACCCCTTCCTTTGAATGAAGGAATTCTTTCCATTCACAGCAAAATTCGCTCGATGATCTTGCCTTCATTGTCTCCTTACGTTAGGAATATCTCTAGATTTTTCCATACGTAATTTAGCAAGCAATGTGTCTTGCCGATCCAATATGTCTCTCACATCTTCAAACAACCTTTCGAACCGTCGTATCACCTCATCTGACATATTGACTTGACTATTATTTCTACTTGAAGTAGAGTAGTCTCTATCTGGCATCCTAATTCTATGGTGTGTTTGAGCCACATTTTTTTGGAAGAATGTATTTTTGAATAGTAGATTGATGGAGAATATATGGTTGAAAAAGAATGAAAAATTATTGATTTGGTGGAAAATATTATTTTATTGAAAAATGCGTGGTTGGAGATGACTAGAAAAATGAGAATGAAAATTTTAATGTGGCTCAAACATGGGTCTAATTTAATATTTGCCTTATGTGTATGCGCTTGTGTACCACTTAAATTGTTTTTGTCCCTTTATTCGTCTCACTACTCTTGCTTTTTTTTTTTCACGCAATACTTTCTTACAACTGTTTCAAAGAACTAATTATATCTCAATCAAAATTAATCCTTGTAGAGTTTCAAACTAAGATTTGAGTAAGAAAAATTTACTCTAGAATTACTCAAAAAGTAGGAATTGACGCTTTGAATGGACACTAAGAAAATATTTAAAAATGTGTTTTTTGAATTTGAATTGGATAATTGAGAAATTTTTTTACTCAAATTTTTTTTCGAATTTTGATTTTTTTACTCGGAAATTCAGCTAAATACCAACAAAAGAAACAAAAACTGATTTAAATGCTAAATGAGCACACAAGCAAGTTTTGGATTTTTTTTATTTTTTTATTGGAGACTCAAAAATGAAGAACAAAACACTCTAACACAAAGGAAAAAATAAATAGATTATAAACTTGATTTTTCGAGCCTTGCTCTGATACTAAGTGATGCGAATCCACGTAGCAATGATAGTTACGAACCCCCGTACAAGATTGATTCAACCCAAGAAAGCAAAAAAATCAACGTTTAAGTTTGACTCAAAAATATTAAATTAATGAATCAACACAATCGTCGACAATATATTGACCACGTGATTACAAGACTCCAAAATCTCATTCGATTTGTTTGAGCGCCACAATAAATATTCTTGATAAATTCACAATTAATTCAATTAAGAACGAGAAGAAAGCAATATACTTTGCAGTAAAATCTCTCAAATTGTGTGTTTTACAGTGAATAGAATGTGTCATGTTTATAGGGATCCCATAAAACCTAACTAGAAAACGGAATAACTCTAAAAATAACAAAATATATTATAAAATAGCGTTTTAACTAAAAGAGAACATTACGCAAATTTTGAAAAATCTGCGTCCAGAATTGCACTATGCGGCCACATAGGCTTTCTACATGCGGTCGCATAGAAGAAAGCAATATGCTTTACAATAAAATCTCTCAAATTTTGTGTTTTACAGTGAATAGAATGATTCATATTTATAAGGAACTCATAAAATCTAACTAAAAAATGGAATTAAACTCTAAAAATAACAAAATTTATTGAAAAATAGTGTTTTAACTAAAATAGAAAATTACACGAAATTTGAAAAATTCGCATCCAGAATTACACTATGCGGCCGCATAGGCTTCCTGCATGCGGTCGCATACTCCAATTGACAACCCTCAATTTTGATTCGGTACAGAGGCATGCGGTCGCACCCATTTTTGTACTATGTGGTCGCATAACAGTTCGTCTTGCCTCCAAATTTTGAGTTCTTGATTCCAAAGCATTACAACTTGTTTATGCTTCTATGCCCAATATACAACTTGGTCTTTGACTTGTTAACTTCACCCTCTTGGACTCCATAGTTGGAACGCATGATTTCATGGCTTCATTACTTTATTTGATTTCGAATTTACCCTTAACCTCTTCTCAACATACATCGAACCCTCGATAATTTGTTGTCTTTCTTGGATCACATCAGATAGACACTTTTTTTTCTTTTTTAGTCGTATACATTCCAATATACCAAACTTTTACGGGTTATGATATCATTTATTACATTTCTTGTGTTTGTCATTGAAGTTTGTTATTGTTACACCTATATTTTACGAGGCATACACGTGACCTGACAGATTACCTATTATTTGGCTCATCTTTGACTAGAAATTTGTGGTATCAATCAAACTGGGTTATGTAATCGTGACATTCATGTCGATGCTTGAGGTCTAATTAGGACTCTGTGTAGTGCCGGGAAACATTTAGCGCATGATAGCTTAAATAGTTGCTAAAAGTTAAGATTTACGTCAGCAATTACTTTTAATCACACGTTTTATAGAATTCACACATTTTAACAATTTTCCGACAACACATTTCATCGTTTTTTATAAAATAAACTTTGTCAAACAACATCTTTCTCGTTATAAGGTACACAACTTAAACCATAGCCACAACTCTGCCTGATTGTCTCTCCATTCAATTTCTCTCTTATTATATTTTTCAACTATTGACTAATTATTCAGACTTTGGGGTAAAAATGGGTTCAGAATCTTCAAGATGAGTAAAATACATCTTTCAGAACAATTCTATTTTTAGTTTACACAGGAGCGGGAGAGGGAGGGGCAAGCCTGGGCTAAAAAAACTTGACGCTATAATGAATTTTTTTTTTCCACGTATCAGCTCAATGTGACATTTTTTTGTCCCCTGAATCTACCCTGAGTTTACATAAATATCACAACTGTATTAAATTAATACGATCCCTCTGTTCTCTTTGTTTTAGTAATAGAATATATTTTGCATCACATTATCTTTTGTCGAACCTTCAAACACCTCCCCAAATTTAGGTCTATTTTCATATTCTTTTCTAGGATTCTCATTAAAGAAACATTAAGAAGAGTATAAGAATTTACTTACTTATTTATTTATTTTTGAAAACGACGACGCTATAAAATATACAAAAGATATGCATAAAATAATTTAAAATCAGCAAAACTATGGATTATGAAAGAGAGATTCATTACTTGTTTGTCATGGCTTTTAAGAAGTCAAAATGAGATTTTGAAACTCAAAAATTGTTTTGTATCAATTTGACTAATTTTCTAAAGAGCTTTTAGAAATTAGTTCATGTTTGAACCCCTTGTAAAAAATTATTTTTCCCTAAACTCATTTTCAATCACACGTTCTCTCCCCAAAGCTTATAATATGTACTTTAAGAATTAAGAAGAATATTATTTTGGGATAAATTACAAAGGTTTCAAATTGCATTTTTAAAATTAATTTGTAACCCTCATATTATGTGACTTCTTATAAAAGTTTGTGACCAATAATTTAATTAATCAAGACACGATTAAAAATTACACAAAGTTACAGTGACAAAACAAAATTTACGGGTCACAAATCACAATTTTTTAGGTCACATACTAAATATTAGGGTGTGTTTCAACCACATTATTTTGGAAAAATGTATTTTGAAATATTAGATTGATGGAGAATGTGTGGTTGAAAAAGAAGGAAAAATTATTTATGTGATGAAAAATATTATTTTATTGAAGAATGTGTGATTGAAAATGAGTAGAAAAATGAGAATGAGAATTTTAACATGAATCAAACAGGGGCTTAGTCACAAATTACCATTTATTAGTCATAATTACCTAAATAATTGGTCATAAACGCTTTTCGTCCTACCCCACTAGTCCATCATTACTCCCTTTAGCATCACTCAATAATTGCTACCACCTCATCACTATCGTCGTTACACCACCACCATCACATGCACCAACAACCATCACTGCCAACACCACTCAAATGCCATCACCACCACTACCAACCATCATCACCACTTAGATCGCACCAAAAACCTATCAACACTATTGAACGCACCAAAAACCTATCAACACCACTTGCACATAAAGCAACAACGCTCGCCACTTCTTATAACACCGATGATGAGCGTAGTTGCAACAGCGCCCACCGCTATGCAGATGGCTACAACGTTGAGCGATGCTATTACAATAGCATCAACACGGTGTTGCATTGGAAGAGCTACATTCACCGCTATTTTATAATAGCAATGATCAGGAAGAGGAGGATGAGGAGGGCGGTGGCGACCATCGTTCATTGATTTGCGACTATGGGAATGGAGGTGGAGATGATGGTAGGCGACGAGGAAAAGGAGTGCGATGGCGCTCAACATTCATTGGAATTGAAAGAATGGAGGTGGCAATCGACGATTTGGGACTATGAGACAATTTTGGGTGGAAATGGTTTTAGGGTTATGGTGGGGTGGGGTGGGGTGGGGTACACATGATTTTTTTAAAAAAATAAAATTTATACTTATTGGAATGAAAAGTTGAAAAGTAGGTGTGGTTGTAATTTTTCCCATGGTTGTAATTTATACTTGTTGGAATGAAAAAAGGCCAAGAAGAAGTCCAGTTCCCACCCATGCTACTGGCCCAGCCCATTATATGCTGCAGCATATACATACACTAGAATTGTACGTATATATTCTCGTATAAAACATCAGCGTACTACTACTGTACAAAAGTAAAAAGAATCTCACACAACAAACAACAATAAAGGGTTTTCCCTGATAAACCACTGTTTCTCTCTCTACCCCCCCTGTTCTGTTCTTTGCGGCTAGGGTTTCGCCGAACCCAGCTATCTTTTTGTCCCTTTAACAGAGATCTGTTATATTTATAATAATGACCGTGAATGGAGAGTTCAATTAAGGATTTGTGCTTTTGATATATCTGGAAAGCTAGGGTTTTTCTTCTGGTGGCTGAAAAATGGCGACAGCGAATCCATTTGATTTGTTGGGAGACGATGATACGGAGGACCCGTCGCAGCTTATTCAAAAGATCGAGCCGAAGAAAGCCCTAGCTCCCTCGACGCCGCCCAAGCATCAGCCGCAAACTAAGCCGGCTGCTGCTGCGGGGAATGCTAAGCTTCCTTCGAAGCCTCTTCCCCCGGCTCAGGCTGGTCAGTTGTGCTCCTCTCTCGCTTCTTTTGTTTTTATTGTTAATTTGAAGAACGGTAAATAATCAATGATCTTGATTAATGTATAATTATCTGATTTCTTGTTTCTCTTCTATGCACATTGATTACCATATTATTATTTGCTTTAAGGGGTTTTAGACTTATTAGAGAATTTTTAATATATTTTTGAATGTGTTTTTACTAATTTTATGTAACAATGCCCCCATTGCTTAAATTGTTTCCGTAAAATTTGGGAAAAAATATTTTTGATGAATTTCTGGGCTGAAAGAAAGAATTGAATCTGCTTGTATTCACCAATATTGTTCTATTTGAGCTGTATAGTCTCTGAAATTCAAATTTTTTTAACTGTATTAAATGATTATTTATGACAATGATATTGCTTAATAATGTCATTTTCCTTGCTTTAGTAATCAATATTAAATTTGAGATATTTTTTTTGTGTAGATTCTGGTATTTGTCATTTTGGGTTTTTAGAATGTGTAGTGCAGCAGATATCTTGTTGTTCTGTATTATTTCCTCATCTCTTGTAGATGACAGGAAATTATCTATATATATTGTGCTTCCAAAGTTTATTACGTTGGTGTCCACATATAGATAAAATAGAACTTTTTGTAGAGTTATCTCTTATGGATTTCCAATTACATTGTATGTTTACTGACTGCTATGTCTTTTGGACTCTATGCTCTGTGCTTTATCAGGTCATCAATTAAATAATGAAACCAATCATAAGTAGTTTCCACAACATATGTGTAGGAACCATCACTTATCATCTAAGTATTGTAATTGAGATTTACCTTTTAGACATTGTGTACTATTTACCCACCTATCTTTTCCCTTTGTTTGGCTTGGTTTTCTTTGAATACACCCATATTGTATGTCATGCCATGGGAAGGAAAAAAACTCAAAATAAATGAGGTATGTGTAACCTTTTCATCATAGTGCTCTTGGAATATTTGCACTGATCAAGCTTTCTTGCAACAAATAACCTATTAATTGTACTTTATTTATATGGATCACTATACCAAGAGTGTCCATAAGAGAGTGATTGTGAGTGCGAAGGTTCAGTGATTAGGACTGATTGCCTACTTTATTCTTATTTCTAACATCATTTGGAGAATGCTTGATATACTTATTCGTGCCATTTACTGCTGTTTCTCTCATTTTTTTGTTCACAGCGACACTCGCATAATTTTATCAATTCTTGCTTTATTATATTTACCCCTTGAAACGACCTTCTATTATTTATTATTTCCTGCAAATTGCAGCAAAATAAATTTTAGGTAGGTGCTACTCATCAACTATATATGTGTGTGCGCGCGCGCGTGCGCGTGTTCAAATCATCACTTTAACTGTTTTAACTGTTGATGATTGCTTATACATACAATTGTGTTTGTTGAGTAGTCAGAGAGGAAAAATCTGAATCTGCACGAGGAGGCCGTGGTGGACGTGGATATGGGCGTGGTCGTGGCCGTGGCAGTGGGTACAATAGAGACTCAACCAACGATGGGAACACATATGGAAATGTGGAAATTTCTGGTGGTCAAGGGGCATCTGGTGAGGCCGATGCCCGGAAGCCTTTTGAAAGGCGTGGTGGTTATGGTGGATCTCGTGGTCCTTATGGTGGTGGTCGCCGAGGTGGTTTCAGCAATGGAGAAGTGGGGGAAGGTGAACAGGAAAGGCCACGTCGTGTTTTTGATCGCCATAGTGGCTCTGGGCATGGGTATACTACAATGTTTTTGGCTAATTTTTTTATTTTAATTTTTTGTGTGTTTTTGTGGTCCTTTGACAGTTATATTCTGTTGTGAAATTTGTTCCATGTGCAGAAATGAGATGAAACGTGAAGGAGCTGGCCGAGGTAACTGGGGAGCTCAGACTGATGAACTGGCTGAGTGAGTATTTCCTTTGTGCCTTTGGCAGTAAGGCTTTAATCAATACAGTCGCACATGCTCTGTATCATATATCTAATCCAGTGTTCCTTCTACCATCTTTTCTTTTCTAGAGTTACTGACGAAGTCGTCAATGAAGGCGAGAAAAATCTGAATGCTGAGAAGCCCTCTGGAGAGGAGGATGCAGCAGATGGAAACAAGGAAACATCTGCAATTGAAATTGAAGAGAAGGAACCTGAGAATAAGGTTAAGGTCTTCATATGAATTAATTCATGATTCCATTTACTTTAATGGTATAGTTATCTGCTACTTCCACAGGCCAATGTTTGATTCTTTTCTTTTATGTTCCCATGATGTCTTGAGAGACGACCTTAATTTTAGCTAATTACAATCGATCATTTATCCTACGCAAAGGAGCACCTGTACTCTTTCACTTTGAGCCTGAGTAAATGTCACTTGGGAGTTTTTTTAAGCATTAGTGGTTGAAGATGAATTTGTAGATATTTTCTGAAAGTACTTGAATCATCTTAGCTGAATTCAACAATGCTGATTGCTGGAATGACTTAAATTTTAGCTATTCTGTCTGCAGTCTGGCTTACTAACTAGTAAATAGTAATATTAGAATTCTTCGATGACACCAAGATTGTACTGCTCTGTTTTCATATAGCAACTTTCTTAGTATTTTGCATTCATGATGTCTGCTTACTTCATCCCAAAAATGTCCTTGTGGAAAGATATATTAAATAATATGCAACCAGCACAGACTGATCATAGCACTGATATTCTTGTTTTGGATAGAACATCACAACGCCCTGAACTGTTATTCAGTCCTAGTTCGTTTGACACTTTTTGCCATTTAAATGAGAAGACACGGACTAAGGGTATCTTTTAAGTTGTAACTAGCTTAACTTCATTAGTGGCATGCCAATTCAGTCAGTGTTGGCATCTCTGTACACATCCTGGAATAAATGGTCCTTGAACTTGCAGGAAATGACTCTTGAAGAGTACGAGAAGGTTCTAGAGGAAAAAAGGAAGGCTTTTCAAGATATTAAAACCGAGGAGAGGAAAGTTGACGCGAAAGAGTTTGAATCTATGCAACAACTTGCAAACAAGAAAAACAGCGATGATATATTCATCAAATTGGTGAATTTATTTTATATATTTTCAGTATTTATTTTCATGCTTGTTACTCTTCTATATTTATCTTTGTTATGTTCTTCAAGTTGCATGTCAATGTGATGCGGTTCTTTTGTGTTCGTTGTCAATTTGATTTCGTTCTTAGGGCTCTTTAAAGGATAAGAAGAAAGAATTGGCTGAGAAGGAAGAGAGAGCCAAAAAGGTAATTGTTCGCGTATATATATTCTCTCATTGGTTGTATGGGGCAGGTGCCATTGTTGTAAACTTCTGTGCTCTCGTGTTGTTGCAACCTTTCACATGGCCTAGTTTCAGACACGTTTCTGTGCAAAGCCTATTATTCCTGTAGCTGATTTTCATCATCCACGGCATTTTCTATTTAGGTGTTAATTGGTAGGGGGGACATTTCAGCACAACTTTTTAAACCACACTTTATTTTGGATTGTTTAGTCTGTCAGCATTAATGAGTTCTTGAAGCCTCCGGAGGGTGAAAGGTACTACACTCCTGGTGGCCGCGGTCGTGGACGTGGACGTGGTTCTAGAGGAGGTTACAATGGAGATGGTGAGATGAGCAATGTGAAAGCACCTGCCATTGAAGATCCAGGGCAGTTCCCTACTTTGGGTGCAAAATGAGACACTTTCATGCTTTCCTCCTGCCATTTTATCTCTACTTCTTATTTGGTGGCAGGAATCAACTGCAATAATGGATATCTCTGTATCAAAAGAGTTCCTTAAGTTTTATGCCTAAAATGTATATTACTGCAGTTTTTCATGCGATCCTCCCCTATAGCTATTTCTCTAATGCCATGTCTGCTATCTTTTTTAAAATTTGGGGCATATGAACTTGTGACTTCATACATTTGTCTTGAATACAGAAGGCAATTTAGTTATGTTGGTGTCTTCCCGTCGTATCGGGAAAATATGACCATTGTGCTTTTGTTATATTAATCCATCAACTATGTCATTTTTCGTATCGACAGTTTTTGAAGAACGCATTTTGAGCACGGTATTCAGTCAAGTTAATCGAGTGTTTTTATTGCATCATTTTTCATTAATAAAATTCCATCTTCATTTTCACTCAAAATTATAAATTTTCATTAATTATATTTTATTTATTCTTTTGTTCCATGAACTATGAAGCTTTCTTAGAGAAAAGAATATTTTTTTTATCTGCGATAGGCATCAATAAAATTATGCATATGATCTTAATAATTTATTAAGTTGCAATACTACCCAACTTATAATGAATAAGAAATTAACTTTTAGCTACAAAATAATTAGTACGAAGCAATTTTTATATTTTATTGGCTTAATAAATTAATTTTTATTAATTTGATGCTTAGGAAAAAAAAATCATAAACATCAAGTACAAAAAAAATTAAATTAAAAATTTGAGGAATTTGTTTTCCACATTTTCTTGATTTTTGAGGAAATGAATTTTTTATGGATTTGGTGGGAAAAGCTTTTCTAGGCAATTTTTTTTTATTATTATTATTTTTATTATTTTTGGTAATGGAAACAAATTATATCCCTTTAATAGACAATTTTCATGAAAAATAAAGCCAAACGAACACCAAAAGATCCAAAATTTAATATTTTACAGGTAAAAAATTATACAATTAAATACAATTAACTGACAATTCACAATAAAACAAGTTTTAGGCAATTCAATTATTTGGAATTCATTTTCTTTCCACCCAAATTCCATTTTTACAATCAAACGGACCTTTACAAATATAACGTCACCTTTAGGACTAGTTATCATTTGAAGCCTCTCGAGACCTTTTATTTTTTTGCTACAAGATGCTTCTTCAATTTCTTACAATTCCGCCTAACGTATCCCTTTTTTGCACCATTCACGGTATCACTTTGACTTCTTAATATTTGTTCTCTCTTACAAGTAACAAAGCAGCAGTGACTTCATTTATTGTCGAAGTGCTTTTTTCAATCAATAGCGTAGTCACCAATTTCTCATACGACTTTGGCGAGGAAAATATTAATTTTTTTTCTTTTCAATTTTGAATTTCGTTTTCCTTAAATCAAACTTAAGCATGGTCGTGTAAGAAATTGTACTGAACTAACCCAAATTTCTCAGAATGTTTGCTAAAGAGAATTTATTCTTTCTATAAAATGAAAAAAGCAATTTTGGGTTTGGAATATACGAGTGATTCAAACATTTGCTGGATGAAAGCCTGCACTAACTGTCAATTCATTGAAAAGTCATCTGCATTAGTTGTATATAAATTAAATAAAATACATAACTTCAACATGAACATTAATTTTAAATATTAAATTTTAACTAACACGCATAATTTAAGTCGAAAAAAATGTTTGTAAACAAAAAGTCACCTACTCCTTTGTTTCAATCAAGAAGAACACAAATCATCTACGCCTCTTAAATTCGAAAATGACATGCTTAGTAATTATATAATTGATAGGCTTATCCATCTATTATTTCCACGCTCGAGGTAAGTTTTCCGGCGCAAGAATGAAAAATTAAGATCGTTTTTTCCATGTATATTTCACTCATAAATTTTAAATATCTCACGAATTCATGACTTGGCATGTGGTTCTATCAATCGGGGATTGGGAAGCAAGGTTTTGGTCATTCTTTATTTCACTATGACGACCGTTAGTAATAGAATAGTATTAGAACAATATATATTTTAGCTCGTTAAATATAGTCCGAGATAATCCATATCCTTAGCATAACTCGTTATTCCTTACTTTGAGAAGTCGCCTTTTTATTCTTCATTTCTTCTCCATCTTCTTCTTCGTGTTCTTCTAATGAACTCTGACAACCCTACCAACTTTTTTTTTTAGAAAGGAAAAGTGAACCTACCATATTTATTTGATGAAGTCAATCATGCATTTCCAAAGATTACAAATATTAAGACCAAGAAAAAAAGGTCATGATGACCTAGTATGCTTCATTACCTTCTTAATTAATGTAAACATTAGGTGGCATCTATTATTGGTTTTGTATTGAAAAATTAAAGATATGGTAAGACCAATATTCATACATACATATATATACATGTATACACACACACACACACACACACAACTAACAAGATTTTATTTTTATTTTTTCTTAATTCCGTTTAGTGTTATATTATCAAACCTATCGAACGTGCCATAACTAAAGAACGACATCTAGTTGTGGTAGAATTACAAACAAAAATATGTTGATAATCCGAAGATATGTAATTGTGTGCTAAGATGTAAGAAAGCAGCCACAATGTTTTATTATTATTTTTTGTTAGCGACACGTTTGAATATGTTACTTTTAAGGTAAATAATCAATTATTTAAAAATAACTTCTGACTTGTTGTCAAATATAGTTTACGTCGTGCATAGCTTTACGTACCAAGAGAACGACGGGTCAATCACTTCTGCAATTATATGCGTATTCTTGTTATAACACGGAAGGACAAGAAAATAAGCAATTATTTTACAAAATTTTGTATTATCACCAGCATTTTATAAGACCTATTCATCATTAGAGCCACAAAAATTCATTATTCAACGCTAACACATGCTGGTTCAACAATTGGGCAAGCTATTTAATTAGTCAACACAAAGATATTCGATGCCCTAAATTATATATGAATCTTATTATTTTAATACAATTTTAACTAACATCAAAATATACAATGTTTTTGGACCACCCCACCCCACCCCACAAACACCCTACCTTTGATCATGTCCAATTTCATAGTTGAGTTGTCTATATAAGTTGCACCTATACCATCATTTGTGCACATATCTGTGTTTATTTTCTTGTATTTTTATTTGAAATAATCAATAGAAATGGCTATGGCGCCTGTGTATCTCCTCCTCCTCCTCCTCTCCCCATTTGTAATTGCCAAAGATTTCAATGTTGGCGATAGCAATGGCTGGACGACTGGGATTGATTACTCCGATTGGGGTTCAAATCAAAAATTCAATGTCGGTGATAAGCTCGGTAAGTTGCTTTCTCATTCCAAGTATTTTTATGATAAGTGAATTGAAATTTTAAGTAATCAAAATGGTTAAACCTACTACTTTTTGCACATTAGAATATCATACCAAATCAAATTAAATTTTTCGACGAGACGATCTAGCATGCCTTGAGATAAAGTTATTTGTGGGTTAGAGATTGAAACAATTCTTTGTTCATGAACAGTGTTCACCTTTGGATTCACTCACAGTTTGAATGAAGTAAGCAAAGATGATTATGACAACTGCAACACTGGAAACCCTGTAAACTCCTATATTTCCAGCCCAACGTCCATAACTCTAACCAAAGCTGGTCCAATGTACTTCACATGTCCTAGATCAAATCACTGCTCTCAGGGCATGAAATTAGCAGTCAATGTCACCACCACCAGCACCACTCCTGGTGGCTCACTACCAACGTCGCCGCCCTCGGCCACCACCCCATCACCACCCTCAGAAACCACTCCATCGCCACCCGGGTCACCAACTACTCCGGACAGCCCATCTTCACCACCTTCTACTACTGCCCCGCCAACGCCCACTGGTGGTGCTACAAGCATTTTTAGTGGCTTCAGCCATTTGATGGTTGTTTTGATAGCCTTGTTTGTGTTTACGGCCTAGGCAAGAGGCAGTGCTGTTTATTGTATTGTTATTTTTTTTTTTTTGTATGAATAATTGATAATATGTACCATTGTTCTTTTTTCCTTGTGTGGTTTATTATCTTACATCTTGAATTATTTTGTTAGCATTAATGAAAAAAGACTTAATTCAACTCCTCTCTTAGTGCTCGTTTGAGAAAGTTTAAAAAAGTCGTTAAATGAGGTCAAATTCAACAATTAACTTTTAATCAGCTTTTCAATCTTACTTCCATCAATTTTTATCAAAATATGCTAAAAACTGTCAAATAACCCTTAATAAATTTATATAGCAGTCTTTCAAATATAGGTTTTACATACTGTGATACTAATATTTTGTTATTTTAATGAATAAACATATTTCGTTAGGTCTCCTAGAAAACTTGGCAAAGAAGAATTTTTTAGCTTATAAATAAAAAGTATAACTAAAAGAAAATTTTCATTGCCATATTCAATCATCCCATGTGTTTAATATGCTATACTCGATAGGGCTATGATGCATTGGAGTGTGACAAAATTTGTTAATAGTTATTGACGCAAAGTGAAAACGTGAATAATAATAAAATGGATCTTTTTCTTAATATATGAGTGGATGTTGCTCGAATGTAGCTTGAAGGATATAAGAAATACTAGAATCAACCCGATAACGGGGAGATTGACTTCCTCAAAAATTACAAAAATAATGAAAATACCCTTAAACTGACTCAAAACAGAAAAATGCTAAAACAACCCATGAATTCCATTTGACCCGAAAGTTTGATGAGGTTGGTCATCACCTGGCAAAATATAAGGAATTGAAAAAAGCTTCCAGATTGTACTCGCTAGCATAAATCTAATATCCAAATTGAAAATTATGCACGTTTTCGTATATCCTTATTTCTCCTCTTTTACGACTAATTTATGATTTTCTCTTCTACCTATTCCGCATTAATCGTGCTTAATATTGTTTAGTACAAACCCGATCATTACCTTGCCTTCCTCACACCACTGCTGCTAACGTCCCCACCATATGCTATGGTAGCGACTGGCAAGACGCTTTTTTAGGGTTAGAGAATATTGTATTTAAAAAAAAACTTAAAAAATTATTTTCTTTTTAAAGTAGGATTGAATCCATCAATGGACATTTAATTTTATACTTAGTGTCATCATGATCACTCAATTTGATTTTGTTTTACAATTCACCCAATTTTATATTTAGTGTCACTATAATCACTCAATTTTATTTTATTTTATTTCATCACAACCACCCAATTTCATATAGCGTTTCACTATAGCTACCTAATTTCATATAACATTTCACCATGATCACCCAATTTCTTTTCACTATTTTAACTTATTTTAAAAGTGGTAAAACGGTAACTTTGTATTATATATATATATATATAATAAATTAAAAATAATAATAGTTTTTTTTATTTTTAAAATAAGTTTTTATTTTATTTTTTTAAGGAACTTTTTTTTAAGCTTTTTATTTTATTTTATTTTTCTACATAACTTTTTTTTTAAATAACTTTTTGTTTTATTTTATTTGTTAAGTAACATTTTTTTTAAAAAATAAGTTTTTATTGCATTTTATTTTTTAAGCAACATTTTT
>CAIGRN010168269.1:0-14356 GCA_903798345.1 Fraxinus anomala | reverse complement strand
ACTTTAAAGACTTCTATGCCAAATTAAGTAAAAACACCAACTCAGCCTACAAATTGGGAAAGAAATACTTAGAAAATAAAATTGTAAAAAAAATCTCATATCATTACTTGATAGGTGCCACTCCAAGGTAACCTCTATCGAGGAAAGTAATGACATAAAAAGCATTAAAGTGGAAAAATTGGTAGGATCCTTAATGACCTATGAGCTATATCTTCACAAAAAAAAAAAATGAAAAAAGATTAGGAATAACTTTTAAAGCCACGGAGGTTGAGATAGAGGAACGTGATGGTGAAAGAGAGAATGAAGACTAGATGGCCATGCTCACTAAACAATTTAAGAAATTCCTAAAGGACAATCAAAAAGGAAGAAGCTTAAGACATTAACCACCACAAAAGAAGAAATTCTTTGACAATTCAAGAAAAAATCCAACTAAATCTCTAGAAAGAACTCAAACTCATATCAAATGTTTTGAATGATAAATGATATGGACATATAATATCTGAGTGTGCAAATGATCTGAAAAAGTTTCATACAAAGAAAGCCATGAATGTCACTTAGAGTGAAAAAGATGAAAGAGAATCATATCTGACGAGGAAGACAGAACTGTTGATAACCAAGAAACTTCTCTAACTATCCATCTTCAGTCTAATACATTACAACTGTCGCCTGTAGGTTAGAACCTACTAAATACAAACACAGCTGAACCAGCAATACGTGTTCAGAATGCAAAAATACTGAAAAGAAATTTGGAAGCTAAACAATAAATAAATGCCACTCTTCATTCCAAGATAGAACTCATTGAAAAACAAAAAGCTGCAATTGTTGCTAAAAAAAACCATTACCAAATGCTTAACAAAGAAAGAAAATAAAATCTTGAAACTCTTGGCTGAACTAGACCACACTAAGGAAAGAGTTAGACATTTGACCATTAGATTCGCTCATCTAAATGAAGTTCTTAGCTATGGAAGAACCACAAACATCAAAGAAAGCTTAGGTTATGAAGTGAAAGGAAAAGAGAAAGAATCTACCCAGTTGAAGTTCGTTAAAGCAGAAGTAGGATCTGAAAAATTGCAAGTTAGCTTTTTGAATCTATCGTCAAAGTGCTAGACATACCTACCACCAGCAAGATATTTCCACTGTCAGATACTCCACAACAAGTTCTGAAAACCTCGAAAAACTTGGTAGATATCAAAGGATCAGTTGAATATGTAAAATATTAGATAGGTAATTTACATCACACAATCAAATGTAGTGTTTGTGGTCACTATGGACATAATTTTCACCACTATTTAACACGGAGAAAATTGAATCGCACTAAAAGGGGTAACTTGCTTATTAACACCTTAAAGCAAAATTTTAAAGCTAGAATAAGGTAAGTTTGGGTATGAAAAAATGACCTTTGTTGCTATGTTGTTAATGTTGCTTATAAATCTATTGTGTCTAACTCCAGGTACTTTGATAGTAGTTATTCCATACACATGAGAGGTAATCGTTCTATGTTAACTAATTTTAAAAGTCATGCAAGTGGTCTGGTTACTTTTGGGAGTGGGGCTAAAAGCAAAATTGAAGGTGTTGGTATCATTATGATTGATGGACTCCTTGTATTAAATGATGTCTTATTTTTCGCTGATTCGAAAGCAAACCTAATTAGTTTAGGTCAACTTGTGATGATAATCTCATGGTCATGTTTACAAAAAATTCATGTAAAGTGCTAAAAAATGATGGTAGTTGTGTCTTACGTGGTGCTAGGTCTAGGGATAATTGTTATTTTCTTGAATATGATATTACAAGTTATGTTTCAAAAGCTAACTCTACAAATTTGTGGCACAAACGGTTAGGACATCTAAACTACATAGATCTGGTCAGACTTACTAACCTAAATGTAGTATGAGGAGTTCCGAAGCTCGTAGAAAAATTTGAAAATGTGTGTAGTTCATGCCTGAAAGGTATCTTGCAAACTTCTTACGAGATTTGGAAAGGAAGGAAACAACCTCAAGTATTTTCAAACATTCGGAAGCAAGTGCTATGTAATAATGACAATGAACAATTGGAAAAGTTTGATCCTAAAAGTGATGAGGGAGTATTCATTGGCTACTCTGAAAATAATCGAGCATATAAGATCTCCAACATGTAGACCCAAACCATTATTGAGTATGTTAATGTTAAAATTGATGATACTAATAAATTTTCTTCCTATCTATAGGAACCTGAGATTCATAATCTAGGAGAACGGATTGAAGATGATCAGAAACATTCAGAAAAATTGTGCTACAGATTCAGTGAGTAACAGTCAAATAGAACTAGAGGTACCAATTTATAAGGATCCTACACCCGATACTGGGGACGTTGACCTATTAGAAAAAGATCATGAACTGAGAACAAAAAGACAGCCCCCTGCCTAGATACAAAAGGCTCATCCACTATAAACATTATATCAGACATAAAAGATCAAATAATGACCAGAAGGAAACTTGCCACAAAACTTGGGAATGTGTGTTATACATCACATATTGAGCCCATAAATGTTTACTCGGCTAGAAACATGGATCATAGGAAAATCACATTTGAAGGTTGTCTCTACATGGGTAATAATCTCATCTCTTGGCTAAGTAAGAAACAAGACTTTATTACCATGTTTTGTATAATACTAGTGCGATTAATATCTCTAAGAATCGTGTTCAACATTCTAGAACTAAGCACGGAGACATTAGGCATCACTTCATCAGGGACATAGTTGAAAGAAATGTAATTGTCTTAGCAAACATAAATACTAAAGGGCAACTTGCTAATTTGCTTACCAAGCTTTAAATACTGTTAGATTTGAAACTTTATGAAAAGTCGTGGGCATATGCATGATGCATTAAATCAATTTAGTGTATATTTTTTACTATTTTATTTTGTGTGTTCACATTGTGTGCGGGTGTGTTGCATTTATCTATTAAAAAAATTGAAAAAGATAAAAACAAATTGGGGCTTCTCTTGCAAATGTCACTTGATGTATATTTCTGGTTGGTTTGAAATTATTGAGATATAATTGATATATCCAATCACTGTAGTGTGCTCACTTCAACTTATGATAAAGTGTTGTCAGATAAGTACACTATTAGGACATTGTGATTACATTAGTGTGACTATTTACTGACTAGGTTTCTATATTAAAGTGACATATGTTTGAGTGTAGACCTATGGTCAATATCTATGTTTCCGCATCATAATATGCTACCACCATTGATGAGTGAAGCCGTCCTTGATAATGAATATAAATCGTGAGAGAAAAGCTACCCCTATGGTTGTATGAAAGTCGACTACATGAATTGAAAAGACTGTGAAATTTTGAAAAAATAGAAAAAGTCATCACATGAGCATGCAAAAAAAGAAAATGAAAAAAAATTGTATAGATGCTCAAGTCAGCACGCACATATTTGTATATCTACATGGACAATTTCAAATGATGGCGGATTTGAAACAAAATTTTGCATGTTGTTACCACAAGTATCAATTCTGGTTAGAAATGGTTTATAATTAATTATGTCTAAAGTGTCCTATCATACACTCACATTTCAATCTAAAAATTAATTGTGAGCAAACATGCTAATGGAAATTTCATGCTTATCTTGAGAATTTTAAGATCGTAAAATTTGTCCAAAAATATTGTGATTGATTCATTTTTTAGATTAATTGACACGTTTGGCATAAACTCTAGTATCAATTGCAAAAAGGAAAAATTGAGTGACAATGTTTAGAAACAAAATCTAGGTCGGATATGAGGGGTCAATTCAGCCTTATTGATTGAGAAAGCGTTCATTGCATTGAATCCGAATTTTGTAGTTTCAAGCTATTTTGCATATTATAGATAACACGTGTGACTAAGAGGAAGATTGATTATCCTTAGTACTAGTCAATTCCACTCATGCAACTCTGAAGAGACAAAGCTCTGACCTCTTATTACGTTAGACTAAAACAACGATGATGTTGTTATTGTTCCTGCTAAAGAGAGAGTCTAGTCTGACCCATTTGAAGAAGTCAAGAAAGATACTAAACCCCAATTCTAGATAGTCGGATCGGACCTACCTTTTACGAGCCAAAAAGTTCACTAATTGAACGGTTCTATCATTTTGACTCTTTCTGATCTCACGTTTGCCTATTTGTTTCACTTTATATGGTGGGCCTGTTATTTCAAAAAAGAGGAGTAGTAATTTTTTTTTATTTTTATGTGTGGTGCTAATAAAACATGACCACTAATTGTTTTGTTTGTAAGTGTATTACTTCATATTGATATTGTGTTGCTGAATAGCTGTTTAATTTTTACTTTGCCTACATATTATGTGATATATTGGTTGGTTTCATAAAGTTGGGGGGGAGTTGTACGTTACTTGAGAGAATTAATTAAGGGGGAGTAGTTCATGTACCAAACACTCTACACACACTCACAATTAAAAATCCAAAAGATACTTTTGAAATTAAACTAAGCCAAAGTAGAATATTGTAAGTAAAATATATTTTTACTTATTATTTATTTATTGTCTTGCTTAAGTTAAAATAATTTTTAAATGTCAAAACATTTGCCAAAAATGTGTTCAATTGATGTCGTCCAAACAAGGTAAGCTAGTGAGTCAGTACTGACTGGGTGATACAAATAAACGGGTTAATAACATAAATGATCATTGAACTTTGCAAAAAGTTTTTACAGGGTCACTGAACTTTAAAAATCACCCAAGTCATTACTGAACTTTGCAAAAGGTTTTCACGGGGTCACTGAACTTTGCAAAATGTTTCCACGGGTCACTGAATTTTAAAAATCATCTCATTCATCACTAAACTTTGTAAAATATTTCTCAAGGGATCACTAATTCAGTGATCTCATGGGAAACCTTTTGCAAAGTTCAGTAACCCTGCGAAATTTTTTTTGCAAAGTTTAGTGATGAATGAAGTGATTTTTAAAGTTTAATGACCCCGTGTAAACCTTTTGCAAAGTTTAGTGATGACTTGAGTGATTTTTAAAGTTCAGTGACCCAGTAAAAACTTTTTGTAAAGTTCAATGACCATTTGGGTTATTGACCCCAAATAAACAAATTTCTTAGCTACATTTTTTTAGGGTTTCCATGGGATACAATATTTACTTTCCATACAGCAACATATATATAAATATATATTTACTTTCCATGGGATTGGTTTGATTGGTCAAATAATTAAAAAGAAGGAAATATTGCTTTAACAAATCAAAACTTTCATTAATTTAATTATTGACCATATCAAATATATTCTACATGATTCTTCCCATACAAAACTTCCAAATTTTAGGTCAGATATGTTTGTGCCTTGGAGGAGGCTCTACATAAGTAGAGAAAATCATTAAGGGACGTTGAGAGGTTTTGAGAAAAATCTGTCTATGTCTGACGAACCTACAGTCACAAGTTCTGAAGTCTTTTGACCATCTCCAATGAGTTCTAGCCAGCTAATGTTCCAGTAAAGTATCTCAAAGCAACACCCGTGTTTTTCAACTGTAATTAAAAAGAACTCACATGTGCGTGAACGATATAATCATACTCAAAGATCAGGCCACTTGATGTGAGTTAAGATTGGTGAATCTTAATCCAAGTGGTGGTCGAGGCCAAATACAATAGTAAAGTGGCGATATAGTCAAGATCGAAGAGTTTGATTTCACTTCTCCAATAAGTCAAAAGGAATAAGAAAATGATGGAGTTGCTCTTTATTTACTTTTTGATTGTTTTAGTTAATTTTGCGAAATTACTAAATCAAAACTATTGTATTTTTTAATCTTTGATAATGGATTATTTTACCCGTTGTATGGGGGGCAATGAATGTTTCCCTTAGAGGTTTATGACATTATATATGGTGTATATCTTTATTTAATTCCACAATAGACTTTATCTTGTAGAACACAAATCTGTTAACTTGTCCCAGTCATAACTGTGCTTAAAATTGTATGTAGTAAGTTCTGACTGATTAGCGTATTCTGCCTGAAACGAATCATTGAGACAAATTGTTAAATTAATTAGGTTTTAGTACTTACATCTTCAATAGGTGCGATTTTCTTAAGTAAAAATTATAGGTTGTTACAGTTGATAATCATAATACAAGATTGAACGTCATTCGAATAATATGTGATTCTAGCAAATGAAAACATATGGATGAAGAGAATAATAATAATAATAATAATAATAATAATAATAATAATAATAATAATATGAAAGAGGAAAAAATCCCATGAAATAATTAAAAAAAAAAAGCAAATTTTAAAATTGCCTTTATCACAATTTTTTTTTACAACAAAAGTTACAACATCGTTAATGGAGCTTGAGAAAAACTTCAAGGGAAAAGTAAATTCTTTAAATACTTTAGAGAGAACTAATCCATTAGGGATTTACTCAACATCACAGGTTCAACTTCCCAAGTACCTTCATCAGTGATGAACAAGGATTCTTTCATATTTAGTTCTAATTTTTTTCAATCATATTAACAACTCAATATCATTTCTAGAATTTTCTTCTTTTTTTTTTTTATTTGATTTGAGATGTCAAAGAATATTATAAAATCACAAATTTATCATCATTAAAACTCCACATTATAGGTACATTTAGTCACTACCAGTGCTTGGGAGATTCGTCTCTGCGCCACCATCTAAAATAAACATCTACCCCCACATGCCTCGCTAGGCTTCCAACGGGACCTTTGCTTTCGATGGTCATCACGATGAAGTTGGTACATAAGTAAATTCAGTGCATGATTATAATTTTTCATAGATCAATTTAAGTTTATAATTGTTTTTTTTTTACGCATGTACACATGGGCAGATTTACAGTGGGGGCAATGGAGTCAGCTTCCCCACACTTTTCTGTGCAACATCATGAAGCTGTTGTGAATGAAGATTTTGAAAACATTTCGTACAGTTTTTAATTTTGCCCCCACAATTAAAATTTTGTGAAATTTACCCCCACAAATCTACATTCTTGGCTTCATCCCTGTATATACATGAACATATTTATCAAGTAGAAAGATCTAATATGCGAATGGAGAGTTGGGATTTGATTAGAGAGACTTATATTTGAAATCCTGTTCAGGTACATATTTGTTAAGTAGAAAGTTACAATTTTGTTGGAGAATCTTTTTTTTAAAAAGCCAAGTTGACATTGTAGGATGCCTAAAAGAGTACACATAACTTCATGGTATCATCCAAAAAGGTTTAGAATAATGCAGGATCGAAGAACTCAAGTTGGGTCCATAGTTACCCTATGCATGCGACCGCATGCCTTTATACCAAGAATCAGAATAACACTTTTGTATGAACTATGCGATTGCATGTTCATACACTGTGCGACCGCATAGCACAATTCTAGGATGGATTTTTCAATTTTTGGAAAGAATCTTAATTTATTTAAAACTCTAGTTTTATAGTTCTTCATGGTATTTTGAATATTAATTCCATTTTATGTAGGTTTTATGGGTTCCATATAAACAGGGCTCATTCTACTCGTTGAAAGACAATTATTGAGAGATTTATTGGAAGACTTATTGTTTTCTTCTTGTTCTTCATTCAATTAATTCTGAACTTATCAAGAATTAAATTCTTGTGGTGTTTATCAATTTAAGTAATGTTCATAAGTTTTGTGATAATGGGGTCAATATATTGTTGGCAATTGTCTTGGTTCTTTGATTCAATAATTCATTGGGTCGAGCTTTCAAATATTGATTCTTGACTTTCTTATATTTGATATAATCTGTCGTGGGTTTCGTAGCTTCAATTACTACATGGATTCGCATCAGTTGGTATCGGAGCAAGGCTCTAGAAATCAAGGTTATATCTTTTTTTTCAGTCTTTATTTTTCATTCTCCATGTTCATCGTATTCTTCAATTTTTTTTGTCTCCAATTCATAAAATTCCAAAACTTGTTTGTGTGCTAATTTAGCATCCAAATTAGTTTTTGTTTCTTTTGCTGGTATCTAGTTGAATTTTCGAGCAAAAAAATTTGAAAAACTGCCAACNTCTCCATGTTCATCGTATTCTTCAATTTTTTTTGTCTCCAATTCATAAAATTCCAAAACTTGTTTGTGTGCTAATTTAGCATCCAAATTAGTTTTTGTTTCTTTTGCTGGTATCTAGTTGAATTTTCGAGCAAAAAAATTTGAAAAACTGCCAACAGCATACAATTTCCTTTTTTTAAGTAAAAAAATATTCCAAATTCAAAAGTGTTCAATTCGAATTCAAAAAATAATTTCTTGAATGTATCCTTATCATTTCATTCAAAGTTCAAATTCCTACCTTCTTGAATCATTCTAGATCACTTTCCTTACTTAATTCTTTGTTTGGACTCCACAAGGGTTAAAATTTGATGGAGATCGAATTAATTCATTGAAGCACTTGCAAGAAAGCATTGAGTGGGAAATGTAGAGTGATGAGACTAACAGAGAGAAAATGCCAAATTGAGTGATACAAGAGTGTACACACGTGAGCGAAATATTAAACTATGCAAGACACATTGCTTGCTAATTTGCGTAGGGAACAATCTAGAGAAGTTCATAACATTAGGAGGCAAGGTAGGCGGGATCATAGAGTGGATTTTGCTGGTGAATGTAAATCGGATAGTGACATTAATGAGGATAAATTGGTGGATATCGAATTAGGAAGAATGTGGGATAGAGAAGTTAGGCATGAAATGAGGTGTAAAGATCCTGTTGGGGATGGTGTTGATAGAAGTATGAAAAATATCAAAATGACAATTCCTTTATCCAAAGGAATGAGTGATCTGGAGGCATACTTGGAGTTGGAAAAGAAAGTAGAGTTGATTTGATTGCCACAACTACTTGGAGGAAAAGAAGGTAAAGATTGCGATACTTGAATTTACCAATTATGCTATCATTGGTGGGATCAAGTAGTAACATCTAAGAGGATAAACCGTGTGAGGTCTATTAATACATGGGAATAATTAAGGCTACCATGCGAAAGAGGTTTGTGACTAATTATTATAGGGAGCTTCATCAAAAATTGCAAAGCCTTTATCAAAGTTCTAAGAGTGGAGGATTATCACAAGGAGATGGAGATTGTTATGATTAGAACGAATGTTGAGGAGGATAGGAAGGCCACCATGGCCTTTTTTTGAATGGTTTGAATAGGAAGATAACTAATGTGGTAGAGTTGCAATATTATGTGGAGTTGGAAGACATGCTACAATTAGCTATTTTTCACCTTTCCGTTAACTTCTTCGGGAGGGACAGCTAGATATTCATCCGGTTCTAACTTTTCTTGGAAACCAAAGTGGGATAATAATAAAGGTGATGGGGCTGTTTTGAGTAGTAAGACCGAACCACCAAGGGAAAAGGAGGAAGTTGTTAGCAAAATTAAACCCAAACAGACTCCCAACCTTCTAAAACTCGTGATATCAAATGCTTTAGGTGTTTGGGATCGAGGCACATTACTTCTTAATGTCCAAACAAAAGGGCAATGATTTTACATGACAATGGAGAAGTGATGAGTGATGGTGATGGTGATATGCTCCTGTTAGAGGATGCTAATGATAGAGATAGAATAGAATACCCGCTAGGAGGTGAGTTACTTGTAGTGATGCGTACTCTCAATACACAAATTAAATTGGATAATGTGAAGCAGCAATGAGAGAACATGTTTTATACTAGATGCCATTTCAAAAATAAGGTATGTAGTTTGATTATTGATGGGGGGTAGTTGTATTAATATTGCTGGTACTACACTTATTAGGAAATTAGGATTGACTACGATAAAACATCATAAACCTTATAAATTGCAGTGGTTAGATGAATGTGGAAAGGTTACAATATGTAGACAAGTATTGGTGAATTTCTCAATTGGGAGGTATCATGATGAAATGGTGTGTGATGTGGTTCCTATGCGTGCTAGGCACATTTTGTTGGGAAGGCAATGGCAGTATGATAGGAAGGTTAAACATGATAGATTCAAGAATAGGTACTACTTTGGAAAGATGGGAGAGCTATTAGTCTTGTACCATTAATACCACAACAGGTCTATGGGGACCAATTGAGATTGAAAGGTAAAAAAGAACAAAAAACAAAGAAAGGAGAAAGGAGATTAGGAGAGAAGATAGTAAGGTAGCTAATTGTGAGAAAAAAAAAAAAAAAGCAGAGTCATAAGAGAGAAAAGAAAGAAAGTCTATTGAGAGGAGAGAAAAATCAAAGTGAGTTTTTATACAAAAAAAAAAGTGAGATTGAAAGGGCTTTAGTGAGAACTAACAAACTCATCCCGAGTTTGGATATTTCTTTATTGCAGTAACTCAAAAACTCATTCCACGAAGACTTATTTAGTAGGATACCACCCATTGAGTATCCAATTGATTTGATGCAAGTGGAGAATTTGATGAGCATTGAATGAGAAACATTCAATTATGGCAATGTAAATAATCAATACCCCATACATAGGTTAGATGATGATCTAGCACATAGTAATATTTTTTTTCACATGGGGTATGTACTTTTACACATATCAATGCATCTAATATTTCTATGAAAGTAATGAGTCATTTGTCATAGGCATTCATAGGCAATCAATTACTAGTTAATGATATTCTAGTATGTTGCAAGAAATTAATTGAGCATGATAGACATTTGGGGTGCATTATTGGTAATTTGAGACATGAGAATCTATATTTCAATCTTGAAGTCCTTAACTATTTTGGTTCGAATTTATGTAATATGTTGGGAACCAATTTAGTATCTTCTACTACTTGTACTACACAATTTGACATTGTTTATGGTTTAAATATGTTAACTTTTTTTGGTTAATTCCTTTAACTATTATTGTAAGTGGTAGTTTAGATAAGAAAGTAGGGGATTGAATTATATGTATCTCAAGGTAGCAAAAGGAAGAGGCGTAAAATATTGGGAAAAAATGGCTTGTTCAAATGCAACAAAGGTGAAGATTACATCCTAAAGGAGATGGATCATTCCACGTCATTGAAAATATTGAAACCAATGGCTACAATTTGGATTTTCAAGGTAAGTTTATGAAAATTTGCATTTTTGTTGTTTCTTATTTTGTTTCTTATCTTTCTCTCTTTGATATAGGTACAGATTCAAGGTCGAATCCTTTCGAAAAATGAGGGGATGATGTCATCCATGATACAAAGGTTAGTCCGGACAAGGATCTATTGATGGTTGAGGAAGGGCCTACTAGGTTGCGAGCGAAGGGGGTCAAAGAAGTGATGGGAGTACTTGCTCAAGTCACGTTGGATGAAACATTGATCACGGCAAGCAAAGGAAGAAGTTTCATGTTGGGCTTGGAAGAAGAAACAAGATAGATCAACTTGGTCCAAGCAATGGACAAGAAAACTGAAAAGAGTAACAATCTGACCGCATAGTTACCCTAGGCATGCGACCACATGCCTTTATACCGAGAATCAGAGTAACACTTTTGTATGAACTATGCGACGACATATCCATACACTAGGCGGCCGCATAGTACAATTTTGGGGCATATTTTGCAATTTTTGGAAAGAAACTTAGTTTATTTAAAACTCTAGTTTTATCGTATTTCTTGATATGTGGTATATTAATTCTATTTTTAAGTAAGTTTTATGGGTTCCATATAAATAGGGCTCATTCTATTCATTGTAAGACAATTACTGAGAGATTTATTGTAAAACTTATTCATTTCTTCTTGTTCTTCATTCAATTAATTTTGAACTTATCAAGAATTAAATTCTTGTGGCGTTCATCAATTTAAGTAAGGTTCATAAGTTTTGTGATCACGGGATCAAAATATTTTTGGCAATTGTTTTGGTTCTTTGATTCAATAATTTATTGGGTCGAGCTTTCAAACGTTGATTCTTGATTTTCTTAGGTTTGATCTAATCTCTCGTGGGTTTCGTAACTTCAATTATTATGTGGGTTTGCATCACATGGCATGTAAGAACCTGCATGCTTGGGAATGACTACCAACGTGCTTGGGACGGTTGTTCCCAACACAAACCTACTCATGTTATGTTCGATTTTTTACTCATTTTCATACATAATCTGTTATGTAATGTTTTAATAGGTACGACTCTTGTCAAGGACTATAAATCTTGGGAATGATTGTTTAACAATCTATAAATGATTGTTGGTTTCTAGTTTGTAATAGAAGAAAATATATGAAACAATAGAATTCTCCTTTATCTTCCTCCTTAAAGCTATATTAATTCTGCCTACTTGGATTCTTTGTGTTATGTAGCTTGGAACTTTCCTTTGTGTTTAGGGTTATCTTTGTTAAGCACAACATAGACACCATATTCAAATTCCATTTTATTCTAAAGGCATTTTTGTTAACCCATGTGCATCAGCAGATGAGAGGCAAACATCATGTTAAGGACAGCGCTAACACGTGCCTTTGAATGTACTAGAGATTTATTATCAAGTTATTGCAGGGCATCTTCATCAAGTTCAAACATACTAGTAGTTGTATATTTTATTATTGTTTCTCTAATTTCTTATAATACTTTCCATCCATTGCGAGTCCCTATACCAGCAATCTTAAGAAGATATTTGAAGTATACAATGGCACCACCCATGTCTTTTCTCTGAGATTTTGCCATAGATATGGTAATCTAGAATGGTGTGATGAAAAATAAGAACTCTTGCAACGATCGAATTGGGAATTGATATCCAAATGGTTGTTAGGATAAGATGGGAGTCCCTTTCATACAAAATGAGAGATTTGGTGATGACAAACATATTATCATGTCAAAGTAGATTAGTTTTCGTGCATGTTATTTTTTGTGATAAGAACATTAATTTACATGAAGTAACATATAGAAGATTTTTAATTAAGCTTTCCGGTTGACTTGAATAAAATCTAATATGGGATTTGCAGAAAGTAGTATAAGTATAGGTAGATTTCTAATATTGGTATTTTTTGTAGGAATTCGAAGCATGCTTAAAAATAAATTATGGGTTCCAAGATCTTTGTTTGGTTGAATCACATTGCATCTCAAAGCTTCAAAATTTGCATTTTCTTGTTCTACAATGGTCTCAATCCTGATCACAATGGAAGGAATTATTATCCACAATCTAAGTACCTTATTTGGTGAGTTTTCATGCCAAAATAGTAATTTTAGGGTCTTTCCAATTTTAGATTATTTCCACATACGAATTTTACCATTTTCTTGCCATCTTTTCTCTCTCTTTTCCTAGGCAATAACCATTGGAAGTTATATAGGAGTTAAGGGTAGTCATAGGGAGTTGTAGGTTTAAATTTCAAGTTCAAATCGCTCTCTCCAACCCTTTTAATGTCTTATAGGTTGGGTCACCTTACATGGGTGACCTACTACCCATATTTTCTAACATTTTTCACTCGTACACGATGGGCTTAGACCGAATCACAAGTGAAAATGAATGTCACACCTTAGATCCTTCTAAAAGTCTATCTCATAAAGATTCATATAACAAATAGATCGTGCAACCGCGAGTATAATTAGAGCTCATGGTACCAAAAACTTGTTAGGGATATATAGTAGCTCTATTAGAAGAACATTACATCTCCCTATGCACCAAACTCATTTTCCAATATTAATTTAAGTATTTTTTATCCATCGAGTATTTATGGAACATACTTGAACCTATATCATATCATTGTATTCACAGTTGTGTTCTATATACCCTAAATGATTAAACACAATTGTCAGGCTAGTGAATACAAATATAAATGTTGGTTAAAATAGTTTTTCTTTCCTACTTGAATCCTTTAACTTTAAATTAGTTGCTTTCCTAAACATGTCTCATCAAACCAAATCAATCATAATCATTGGCATCATGCTAATGTAACAACACTGAAATAAAATCTTAAGAAATAGTCAAAAGACATAAGGGTATTTATGATATTATATAAACATCAATGTCTCAAACAATGAGGAAGCAGATATCCATTCACTCATTTACCCAATATTGGTCGTAAAAGCACACGTTGGTATGAAACATGTGCTACATCATTTTCTCCCTTCTTTAGGGCGTATGTCTTATTCTTTATAAATAAATAATATTGTATAGATCCTAGTTCAAGTATTCTCCCATACCGAACTTGAGATCTCCTTATATTTATTCCTCTGGGCAATCTTCAAATGAGAACTCGATATGGCTATAAAATAGGTCTAAAGGATAGTGAAATCCATAGAGATTAATTGTTGTAATCTCATCTTAATATCTCATCAAGGTAACTGGATCATATACACAATATGATCATTGTATCTCATCTTGCACACTCCAAAATGTTTGAGGTGATTGCTCATGTGAGTGAGTCAATCTCAACATGTTTGACATATTTATATGTGCATGCAAATCATTATCTCATAGTCCCAACAATATATTACACATGAAC